>CM076575.1:1125578727-1125758184 GCA_034641835.2 Pinus albicaulis
CCAACTATGTCATAACTCTGCCACTGGAGTTCTAACTGAGTCCTTCATGCATTAGCTCTAGTAAACCCTTAGGAATAGCGTAATTCCTTTTTTCAGCTGATGTGCCACATCTATGCACTGAACTGAAGTGCTCCAAGAGAATAAGTTGTTGTTTAGAGTCTGATTATTATTAAGAGCTAATAATAATTGACATGCATCTATTTTTAGATTGACGATCTATAAATAGACTTCAGCCAATATTATAAAAATAGAATTTCATCTATTTTTTCCAACTTGATCAACCATCCACAAATAACATTCTGCAACTTTTGAAATGATCATCATGTCTAAAAATAGACTTGCGCCAAAAATAGCCTGCGGGCCCACTTAGTGAAGGCGAATCTTTTCACTAAGCTCATCATCTTGTTGAATCTCAACAAGGGGAATGATGTCTCAACAACATTCCAAAATGTGTTCAAAAGAGCCAAAAATTCAGGGGACTGTGATTATTACAAGAAGTATGAGACCAGAAGAGGAGGGAAGGGACCGAAGATCGACCTCATCAACAATCAAGTAGTGAAGTTTTCCTGCTATATGATAGCGGGTAAAACAATGAGGCATTACACCAAAGGAGAATGCACCCTCGACACCATCTCAGTCGCAGAACACCGCATCCAGGGAGCACAGCTAAACTGGTGTACCTTCATGTTGAACAAATTGTTTGAGGTCGGTGAGGAAAATTACAGGTGAGCCACAGGCTTCATCTGTGGCTATCCCATTATGGAATTTTCAATGTGGAGATGGACTCACCCAGGCATTAGGAATCTCGCAGAAATCACTCACGACCAGCCAATGGCATTAAGATTTACAGCTTGGAAAGTATCGGGAGATCCCAACACCAAGGAGGTCAATAAAGAGGCTTTCTCATTCTGGTACAGGCAGATGGTTGATGTGGTGGGGAGCCAGCAAAGGGTTCCAAGGGACCTATTGAATAGATAATCTTCGCAGATATGGTTCAAGGTAACCCACAAAAAAACCTATATCGGACCTAGTTGCATGGACAAAACCACGTTCCAAATGTACCTGCTAAAGTTTCAAGTAGAAGAAGAAGCCTTCCACACTGAAGTCTGCTCATGGCCAGGAGCTGCGATGGAATTCAGAAGCAGAATACCCCATTATTCATTCGAGGCGATGCTACCGAAAGCACTCCCAGGGGAGTCACCAGAAGAAGCAACGAGGAGGATTTTGCAACTGCAGCTATGACCTTTACTGGACCAACTCGACACGAGGGTGAAGGACTTCAATCTGGTAATAAAAAATCTCACAGGTGCCTCTATTGTGTTTCCTTGTTTTTCTCACTTCTATTCTTTGAATTATGTATCCCCATCCACAACAACCCCTGTCATTACTGCCCTACCTTCCACCATGTTCAATTCCCCTCCAACAATCACAGTCACTCCAATCCAAAAAATCAAGGCACCCAAGCCTCTGGTAGCTGCACCCAAGCCAAATAAAGCACGAATTATGGTACCCAAGCAAGTAATTGATCTCACATGGGAATATCAAACCCAACCTAGGGATACAGGTGTACCAATTAAATAAGATCCAGAGGGAACCACCCAAGTAACCTCTGCACTACATGTGTTTGATCTGTCCTCGGTTCTAAACATTCAGACATCATCTCCACCTCATACTCACAACTCATCATGCCATACTTTATTCACTTCCAAGGACCACTCCATCCATACTCCGTCCACCTCAGCGACTATCTCAAATACAATAAAACTAGGGAACAAGACAAATGGTGACACCGAGGCAAAAGTTAACTCAGGTATGGCTGGAGTACCCGAGGTTGACCAACCCTCGGTGGGACAGGGCACCTTCCTAGATCTATTAGTTCAAAGAGGGTCTTTTACTTCTGATACAATTCCCTCATCACCAGAGCTGAACCCTTTAAAGTGAGCCAACCTAATATTGCAACAGATTTTACCGTCCACTATCATGAACGTCCCTAAACCTCAGATGCTGCAACAGAACCAGCCAGCATCCCCACAAGAGCACTTAGAGATGTCAATCGCTAGTGGGAAACCAATCAGAGAAAGACAACCGACCCAAGAGATGTCAGGCGTTGAGAACATGCAGAGTTGGGGGGCTAGCCAATTATACAAGTTCACCCAGTTGGCAACACAACTAGCAAAAGGACTGCACAACGACCTCCAACGGAGATTCAAGCAGCAAAAACAACAGGTCATCGTGCTTACTGAGGAGTGCAATCAGCAGGATACTCTATAGGAGCAGCTAGAAAAGGTGACATAAATCTTCAAAGACCTATGGCCAACAATTGTTTCCCAAGAAAGCAAAACACTAGAGGACATATTGGCCTGCTCAATTGTTGAAAGGTCCATCTGAGTGAAAATTGCATGCACAAATCTGAGCAGAGAAAACTAGGAGCTCAAGGAGGCACTAGCAGCCAAAAAATCATTGCCAGACCCTGCCACGGTATATGCTGAGAAGGTAACAAAGAGACAAAAGCAGGTAAACGGCATGAAGGAAACCCTGGGGACAACAATCAAAGATGCTTATAGCCTACTAAAGCATTTACATGAATTATCCAAATCGCTAACATTGGAAGCCCACCCAATCTCAACACATCTTCAAAAAATTTCCTGAGAAATCAAAGAAGCCACTGATCTGGTCGACATAACCCAACTGTACAACCAGGCAGAGGTGCTGGAAACCAAAATCTAGAAAATAGAAGAGCACTCAACAACCAAAAAATAGATCCTCGGAGAGTTAAGGCTATCGATAAAACAAAATGCATAGGCAATACAACAGATGGCGGTTGAAGTCGAGCCAATGATACAAGAGGTATTCAACAAACTTTCACCTGTGGCGAGTGAAACTGAGGCCAAAAAAGTCACCACCAAGACATAGCAGCTAATTAAAGAGTGGCAATAGGAAATCACTGAGTTCGCAGAACTCAAGTCCTTGGCATTGAGCAAGGTTCCAGAGTTGGGGCCTTTCTTTGGACAGGGCGAAGAAATAGAAAAAACAAGGTCAGCCTTAGAAGTCGACAAACCACCGGAAGTCGCAACAGCAGGAAAAGTTTGAATCAGGATGAGTCAATGGCGTGCGGCCGAGGCCTGTTGGGGCCTTTGTTTTGGAAAATAACAGTTTTGAGTTGCATAGGGTTGGAGGACAGGTGGCATAACTCAATTAAGGTATACATGGAGCTATAACGGTTGCGGAAAGCCGAAAGATAGGTGGCACGAAATTAGTAGAGAATAGTGCAGATGGAAGATATGGGAGACAATAAAAATCAATAGAACTCCCAGTAATAAAGAAGAAGCAGAAAGCAGCGGAGCAGGAAAAGAGGAAGGACTGAAAGTCACACTGGTGGAGGAACAAATAGGTAGTCAGCCAGTGGAGGACCGTTAGTTAGTCAGTGCGGTAAAAGACCGATAGGAAAGAGCAGATCCTGAGGAGAGCTCTGTAGAACTCTATTGTACTGAATCAAACTGTAATAGACTCTGCGGAGTAGATGTATGTTGTTTTGTTATTGATAATGAAATCTAGTTGTTACTGTGTGTAATGTTATGATTTGATTGATAGTTATTTGCTTATGATGAATGTATGCCCAATTTAAATTTTAATTCAACCTTCTGAACATACTTCGATGAGTGACAGTTTATACAGAGAGTTGGGATATGTTTGTTGCTTCCAAGTTTCCATAGTTGTTCTCTATGGTTTCATTTTTATTCTACCTAATCTAGCTTCTAATCTTACTAAGGTTGCGGCACACCTTGGGTGAGATGCTCTACTCTCTGGAGTAGGGTGAAAATGCCAACGTTGTGCTATACTACTACGAAAACCTTGTTGGCCTCAACCCTGAACCTGGGTCTTGCCCAGAGACCTCCTTTTTTCCAAAAACATGCAAGTAAGAGAAATAAGTAGAAAAATCGCACAACAAAAGATATTCTTGGGGAAAGAAACTTCTCAAAACCCTGCTATCATATATTGTATAAAGTCAAGAATCATGAAAAAATACAATGCATTCTTTCTCACAAGAATCTCCCACACTTTACCAATTGTCTCACACTGATCTAGGCAAAATTGGAAAAACACATAGCCAATTCCTCACCTTCCTTTAGCCTTCCTTTCTCACGCAATTCCTAGAAAAATAAGCCCCTTTTAAATAGGAAATTCAACCTTCCTTGACTGTGAAAACCATTATGGCCTTCTCATGACTTTATAATTGCACCCATGCAATTTTCTAATAATACAACCGATATTTATTTTCCATTTAACCTTTGTCTCAACTGGATCTTCATCAGAATTTACATGCATGTGGTTATTAATAGCAAATCATCATTTATTTGATTGATCACTACTTGTGAATTAAATCTGATTTAATTCACTAGACCTCTCACAAATTCATCACTCAGTTAGAACTAGTTAAATTTATTTTAACTCAATTAATTTGTGTTAACTGATTACACTCACACCACACTAGTGCTACAACTCCAACTGGACCCCCAAAATATTAGGATCACTTTACATGCCTCATCTTAGACCCTCAACTTGAATTTCTTGAGCTAACTCAATATCATGACTTAGTTAATTGAGACAAGTTGTTATGAGATGAAATTACAATTTATTGTCCAGTTTATTTAAGGGAAAAATAAATTAGACGCCCACATTTCGCACTAATGTGTAACTAATTTTATCGCCAACGTGTGACTAAAATTCCACACTAGTATGTTGGTGCATTTTCTTGTTGAATTTCAACATTAAAAAGAACGTGGAGCCTAATAAATACCATGATGAATTACTTCCAGAGAATTCATGCACATTGAGAAGCCATAATGCCATCGTGCGAGTGTCATTGATTACAAGGGGATCACTTCTTGTAGGCCATCTAAAATAATGAAGGAAAAAATTCTCCCTTTGATAATTGAAGTGACCTTTTTTCATTCCTTGTGCATATCATTTTGGTACCCATGGTTCCTCCATAGTGCAGGCCATGGATGAGCCCAACCTCCACTCAAAACCAAAATTTAACTCAATACATTGTAGTTAAATGGTTGCCCACGATCTCCAACACAAACCATCGATAAATGTACTAGGTGATAAATTATATGGTGCAGGTGTAATGCCACGTCCTCTCGATTAATGCATGGTGTGATGGTAGTAGTATGCCCTCACCCCCCACACACAAACACTTGAACTTTGAAAAAAAACACCATTTTGGGTAGAGATATCTGCTTGAGTTAGATTTGAATGTTCATGTTTGAGGGATAACAAGGGAAGGTATGACAATGAGATCTAAATATTGTCTATATAAGGTGACTTCCTTCATTGGTTAGGTGATCAACAATATTTTTCCTTGTTATTTTAATGTGAGTAGGGAACCACTGGGATAGATTAGAAGGAGAGGGTTATTTGTTCAATACTATTTTCTAGTTTCCAACTACCAAAAAATTTGCTTAGAGGAGTGCCATTGATATTTCTAGAAATCATTCAAATGGATACTTTAGAGTCCCCTTCCACTATAATATTTTAATATAGTTGGGATTGGGTTGAAAGAATTCCCTCCTCTAACGCATGGAGTTCCAAAAAATTATTGCTACTATAACCCATGTATCCATAGAATAGGAAAATGAATTCTCTTATATGGTTTTTGAAAATTCCTCCAAAGTCAACAACCACTAGATTCCCTAGGAAGAAGCATCAAAATTGAGTTTAATGAATTCAGGACGGGGAGCTTTCTAGGTGAAAGAACTGGCAAGGGGGATTGGGATTGGAGGTGGTGGAGGGGGGGGGGGGGGGGTGGACGAGAGGATGGAGATGAAGGATTTTGAGAAATATCCTATCCCAAAATAATTGAAGCTTCTTTCCTCGATGCTTACCAGTCTTTAGCTGTCCATGTATGGCCTATAATAGTCTCCCTTATATATCATAAATTATACTCTAAAGCAATTCTTAGGAGTGAGAGATATTTTTGAAGATTCGTAGGTTTCACTCTTTCCAAATAACAAAATCAAGGAGGCCTAGGAGGAGGGTCCAAATTCGATTGAGAATGGGATTGTATAAAAGCCACTCTCTCCAATTTGTTATAACAAGAAGAATGATGTTAGGTTTTGTTGAAGCCCTAAAATTCTGTTGCAACAACATGGGGGATAACCACCCAGTTCGAACCTTGGAAGAAACTCCTTTTTTGTTTGTTATATGGTACTTGGACCAATCATATTTAATTTTGGCCTACTTGCTATATTTACATGCACGTTAATCTAGCGTGTGTCTTTACCACTCACCCTTACTGCTTCACCCAACTTAGTAGATGGAGTGCCTTTATGCCTTTATAAACCACTCGCTTTACTGAATTCCTAGGGGGTTTCACTCTTTATCTTTTGGGGGATGGGACAAGATTCCAGATACTTGTAGGAATTCAAACAACAGGAACACCAATTATGCTTATTTTCCTGAACTTCAATGTTTACCTATACTCTATCAAACCACCTTTCTATACTCACTAACTTACCATGTCTGTTATGTCCTAAACCATTGCTAAACTAGCCAGGAAGACTAAAGTAGCCATGGCGCACTTGGCGTGGTGATTGCACCTAACCACCAATCATCTCGACTCCGTACTTCTAGAACTATATGGAACACGGATGAA
Source organism: Pinus albicaulis (assembly GCA_034641835.2). Lineage (NCBI taxonomy): Eukaryota > Viridiplantae > Streptophyta > Pinopsida > Pinales > Pinaceae > Pinus > Pinus albicaulis. The sequence continues at coordinate 1,125,585,386 of CM076575.1, forward strand.
CTCTAGGAAACTAACATGAATGATTCATACAAATTACTCAATGGTAAATTTCATGAATAAATCCAACGAGTAATTAATAATCTCGTTGTACAAACAAAAGTAACTATCATGCCCTTTCCTCCCCTTTCTTGGCCTATCCATCAGCCAGGCACATCAGGCCAGAAAAAAGAGAGGAAAATAAATAACTATTTTGAACGAAATGAGAAATATGATTGACTAGATTGTTCTTTATCCAACTGAATAATTGCAAGATTCTATGTACTTATTACTATGATTCCAGTCAGTGTTAATAAGGTATGAAATGAATAGAGAAACATAGATCATTAAGTCATAACAAGGAGCTTCTCAGAGGATGAGGACCCAGAGGACGAGGACCGCTCTGTGCCTAGAGAGCAAAAAAAGCTTCAAGGACTTCCGAAAGAAAAACAATTCTCATGGTTCAAGCAACCATGGCTCATTATGTTCTTTGATCCTGATAGAGTTTATCAGTATTATTTTTTGGTGACATAATTCCCTATTTATTAATAATTATTTCTCGCAAGGACGAGGTCTGCTCGACATGGATCGAATGTAAACAATAGATTTTGATAAAAATATACTACAAAAAGATCCTGCATTGTTACGAATTGGGACAATTGATCTTTTGTCTAATCTCGAGGTTACGGAAAGAAAAATTTCATTTTCAAAAGAATAAGAATTTGATTGTCTTCCTTTTCATCAAAAGAGGCGACCCCTTTTTGATTTGATTAGTCAGAGATCTGGCTCGGTGAGTCCTTTTTCCTATGATGAATTGCTGGCATCAGTCCTATATCTTGTTTCTGTGGAATGGTGGTAGGTATAACGCCATTGGGTTTACTACCTATTCCTATACTTCCCGTGCTTGTGCCTTTTCCTATGCAAAAAAGCACATTAGACGGTTTGTGTTTCGGCATTATGTTCAATTCCGGGCCACAAAATGGAACCTGTGAATACTCCAACCTTTTCTTAAGCTACTAGATTCATTACTTGCTTGAAGAGATTCATCTTTTTTCGTGTCAGCATCTTCCATCATTTACTTATGTGAAGTTAGCATTACATTAAGAGCCATCCATTTTGCCTTCAGTTATAGACCACTATGTATACTAGTAGGTAAGGTGTTAGTTTTTTTCCTTGTTACTGAACTGTATCTTTTCAATTTACTAAGTCGATGAAAAGTCTAGGATAACTAAGCATCAAGTAGGCCAGGTAGCATTCCTTTATGTTTTTCTGTTATCGAACTAATATAAAAGAAAGGTGGCTGATAGAAAAGATAGGTGGAAGCAGCAGTGGTAACCACTATTGGTAACGTCAAAAAGCAGGAAGTATTAGCTAGATAGTGAGAACGCTTGAAGGAAGATGAGGTTGGTCGGGTGAGACATACTAAGGCAAACTTAGGTGAGGTGAGGCATATGCAACTGATAGACTAGGGATAATGGGACCAGTTTGCCAACAAAGATTGATATGATATTGATGTGGGTTTGATATAAGGTGAAATGGAAAATTATTTTTATCTAAAAGAAATGATCTATTTAAACAAAAAACACATGCATCTATTTAATCTAATATTTATCCTAATATATACCCGTGAATAATTTTAAATCATGTGATCTATAAAGATATCTTAAAGAAAAAGGTAATTAAGATCATTCAATTGCTATAAGAGATGAAACTATTAAAGATAATTATTTTGACTAAATAGTTAGCAAAATAATTGTGAAAATTATATCACATATATTGATTGATCATATATTTGATAAGGAATTACAGTTGAAACGTCATAAAAAAGTGATTTAATGAAAAACTATAACTCAAATCTCATACATAATACAATATAAGAAATATTACAACTAATTCATAAACATAAATCAATCATAAAAATAGAAGTACGATACTAGGGAGTTTACAACCAAGCCTTGATGTTGAGGCTCTCCTTCGGCAGGTCCATATCCAAGCACTTTTGCAACACCCTCATACACGAAGGTCCAAGATCTCACTATGTTCCTAACACAAAAAAATAATCACACTCTACTCTATTCTCCCGAAGCTATAATTGCTTCTCCTCTCTATGATTTCTATTTTTAACTAGCTCCCTAACAAAGGCAGCAGAGGTGAAAGAGGTCTCCTTATATAATAATGGAGGAGGAGGATATGGGCCCTCAAATAATGGGAAAGAAGCTTATCCTTTGGAGTAGTTCCTATTTTATGGGAACAAGAAGCCCAAAGTGGAATTCCTCGGCCATATCCTCAAAACAAACTTCCAGATCTCCGCTTCGTGAAGCTTCTAGTCACGGAAACTTCGTTTATATTTAAAAAACTTTCCAAAAGAGGATCAGCGCGGGTCAGAAATTAATTTAGAGCACCGATCGACACGAGTTAGACACCGACCTTGAAAACCAGGTTTTTATAGGGATCTTCCAAAAACCTTGTAAAGGGAGATGAATTGGCAAAAAAAGTGTGGTTTAGGGGTATGTATTCCATGCTTGGAAAGTACACAAGGTTCACTGTATGGATCCTCTAGGATCAAGGAACAGGGAGCACAGGGACAGTGACAAATTTCTGTGTAACAGATGCTCCCTAAAGTATGAAGTCCGAACACGAGTGAGGGGTGAAATTCTTTATGAGTATGCACAAGGAAATAGACGTTGTTGTCGGGAGACCTGGAAATCAAGCATAGATACATATACATAAGTAGAATCTCTGGTGAAAATACATGAATCAAGGTATGGATGCAGTCATCCGAAAAAGAGACCATGGTATGGTCGCAGCCATCCATCTAAAATAAACATGTATCCAATCATGGAAAAATCATATCGCCTCGCAACCTGGACTCTAGAGAATAAAATCCAGGGTCTTGAACTCTGTCATGACCCAATCAAGCACAATTTCAAGCATGTGAATAAATGAGCTGAAGTCGAACATGTAGGGAAAACGCCTGATTACCAATCAATGATGTAAAATAATAATAGGCGCAAGAGAAACCACCAATGATGAAAATTTTCCTCAAGGTACTGCCAGTACAATCCATGGAATATGAACAACGAAATGAAGTCAAATACCCGTGAAATCACCCGATCGAAGGTCAATGATGTGAACTTGTCGTCGAATGCGAAGAACTTGCCATTAGGGCATGCAAACTCTAAGGTACCAGAAAGGAGTCCCTAGATCAAATTCTCGGATAATGAGTTGAAGTCATCAGGAAGCGATCCATCGAAGGAGGTTCATAATGAATCCCACATCATCAACATGAAACAAAGAATGTAATATGAGTGTTAATCAAGATTGAAACTGAGGATCAGGGAATGTAAAAATTGCAGAAGGATTTTCTCTTGAACATATTGATAACACGACTCTGGAATTTGGCAGCATTTGAATCGAATAGGATCAGAGGTCATGTTGACAAGATTGGTAATCGAATGAGAGGTGACCAAATTTCCCAAACCCATGGAGGCAAAGTGACAGAGTGAAGATATCCCAACTCGACACGAACTGTAGACAAGTGTCATGTTGAAGAGTGACATACTGCTGACACAACTGATGAACAACTTCCATTTTACCCCGCCATTTCTAGTGAGTACCTCTTTATTTTTACACAATCTTGAAGAGGATAGCATATGCTTGTCATATAAGTTTGTCCTTCGCAAAAATCCATCCTAGTACATTTTACGAGCTCTAGGAAGGAGGAACTCGGTAACGTCATGATGACGAGATCCGATGTCATTTAGTTTTAACGAGTCTAAAAAAGGGAAAAATCGACATATTTTCATGTTTAAAGATATTGAAAAGAGGAAAAAAGTAAACTCCAGAAGGTCCCTTTTCGTAGGTCATCCCTTAGATCCGAAAAGGTAGAAAATAATATCTGAGAGAACCTCTTAGTCGAGATTGGCTAAGGTATTCCTTTTTTGTAAATAGTTTATCCCAGCCCGAAAAAGGGGTAAACGTATATTGGGTAAACGAAGTTTCACAACCTTTAGCGAGTTCAAAATGACAAGAGCTTGACAATATTTTGAATTTTAGAGAGTCAGAAAAGAGCTGAAATTTGACTCCTCCTAGAGGAATGAGTGGTATTAAGGGTTGCAATTGGTCTCGATGATGGTGGAACTGCTCAGAACAAGTAAAGGTCAAGAGGCTGGCTAAAAAGACCTCGGGAATGCGTAAGACAATCAAGTGAGGGTATATGATGGGCCGAGTAGATGGTAACGATGGAATGAGAAAACCAAGGCTCATCTGAAAAAACAGACTGATAAAATTGAAATCACGATAGGTAAAATAAGAATGGTTTCATTTTTACATAAGCTTGAAATTAGAAAACTCTGCTTGAAGTTGGTTTCATTTTTACACAATATTGAAATTGAAACAAACTATGCTTGAAACCGGTTTCATTTTTACACAAGCTTGAAATGGAAACAAACTATGCTTGACATTGGTTTCATTTTTACACAAGCTTGAAACAAAAATAAACTATGATTGAAAAGGTTTTCATGCCCCCAACATGGTGACTCAATTCGAGGTACATGCCCCCTAAGATATAGTGCATTCACTGGAGTAGACTACTAGTTACTAATAGGTGGATGTAATGAAGCTTCAATTATGAGATCAGGTGAAAGACTCGACTGGGATTATACGAGATCTAAACAAAGACTCGAATTGAAAAGGGAACATGTTTCATTTTTTAACGAGGTTGACACAGTAAAAGAAATATCCTCATGACCTAATTCATTTTTTAATGAGGTTGACATAGCAAATGAACTATACTCAGAAGAGATTGTTTCATTTTTTAAGTGACTTGACACAAGAAAACAAACTATGCTCTAAAAGAAGCTTGTTTCAATTTTTAGGGAGATTGACACAAGGAAATGAACTATGCTCCAAAAGACCTTGTTTCATTTTTTAAGGAGCTTGACAGAAGAAAACGAACCCTGCTCCGACGAGCTTGTTTCATTTTTTAAGGAGCTTGACACAAGGAAACAAACTGTACTCGGAAGATATTGTTTCATTTCTTAAGGAGCTTGACACAAGGAAACAAACTATGTTCCAAAGATTTTGTTTCATTTTTTAAGGAGCTTGACACAAGGAAACAAAATATGCTCCAAATATCTTATCATGACAAATAAGAAGTCATGGCTTCCAAGAGTTTCTCATCCGATGGGAGAACAACACTATGGAAGTTAGGATCCAATCCCCCTAATACATGGTGTACTACCTCACTGACTGAATTATCAGTGGACGTGGACATGGAACAAGTGGCCACATGTGACATAATTGACCTGTTGCGGGGAAGATATCACTGGTAGGTAAGGACCAGGAAGTGATGACGGTAGACCAGATGTCACATCACGAACAAAGAATGAAAGTTGATCAATGGTCATGATCTGACCTTCATGTGGAAAATAAATCACACGAAAGAGGGAAGAGAAAAGCACGACCATGGCATAAGCATAGTCACGCCCCCAGAGTAAATTAAAATCCAAGGGGCCTTGGACCACTATTACATCTATATAGACGGTTTTCCCTCCCAAAGTAATAGTAAATTTCAGAAGGATCCCTAATGGTTGACTTGTTTATCTCTTAAAAGCCAAAAAATTATGAGTAACAGGCACAAGCTGTAGAGAACCCAAAGCTTGCCATGTAGTTGAGGAAAAAATACTAACTGAGGCACCTTCATCTCTAATTGTGCCCGGTACGACCATATTGCAGGCCTGTACGATGATCTCAAAGGGAACGTAAGAAGGAAGATGGTATCCCGTAAATCGACTCCAATCAAAGGAAGCGACCAAGCTACATGGAGGGGATGCCATAGGAATAAGAGGATTATCCCCCTGCATTACAGGAGCAAAAAGACCATCCTATTGGAATCCGGGAATGAGAGCAGGAGGATCACTTTCTGGAATTGTGGCGACAGGAGTCAGAGGATCACACTCCTGGATCATGGAAACAGGAGGATCACCCTCTGATCCCGAGGAATCAGAGGAAACAAAAAGAACCTGACTGGGATGAGACCCACTCTTGATGGAAATGACCTGATAAGTTGTTGATGGAATCGGGTTTCCATTTTTCTCAACCAATGATTTGTAAGAAATGGACTTGGGAGACTGAATTTTAGAGAGAGAAAAATTGATCGGAGATGAATCCCGATCAATGACTTTGATCAACTATCGGAGGACTCAAAGAAAATTTCTGGTAAACGACGGGAAGACATGACTCAAAAGCCAAAAGGATATCCAATAGTTTAGAAGTTTCATCCATATAAGGACAGAGGTGAATGGGATGGTTCCCTTCACACAACCTACAGGGAAATTTGATCTTACCCCGTTTCTTACGAGTCTCATTGTCTTTAGTTGAAGGCTCATCATCATCATGATGTCCAGAGGTTGATGATGAAGGATGAATCGGGCCGACGGACCACACTTATAACACCTTTGGAATACTAGGGCAATCACGAAGAAGGTGGTCACCCTCACATAGCTTGCAAGGGAATTTGACTCAGAAAGAGGGAGTGGGAGGTTTCTCAATATTAGCTTCATGGGTAGCAATAGTTGTTGATTTTCCCCCTAGATTATTTTCCTTCTTCTTCTTCGACTTCTTCTTCTTCTTCTTCTTAGCCACCCGGTTACTAGAATCCACACTTTCACCAGGAAAAGAGGAAGAACGAGGTGAAGAAATAAGCGAAGAAGGTGAGAACTCAACCTTAGGATCAACATGGGTTTGACATGGTTCAGACGGAGGAGAACCTGGTTGAGAAAGTGTTTGGATGTTCAAAACCACAGGGGTCGAAAATAACCAAACTGGAAGACCAATGGTTAATCCCAGGAGGGACAACATTGCCATATATGGGGCACCAACATTCCTGAACGAAGGAAAAGGACCAAGATTCCCATCTGAGGGGATTCCTTGGTTGGTGAACTCTAGAAGCATTTACATTGCAATCAACCCTAAAAAATCACTAAGGAATGTAACTTTAACTAGGAATATTTCATGGGCAATCAATTTTAATACATTGCCTTTTCATGTTTTAAGATTCGAGAAAAGGACAAAAGGTTACTCTAGTCATTTTCAGTTTGGACGAGCTTGAAAGGACAAGTTCTCGATGATCTTTTCAAATTTTAAAGGGTTAGGAAAAGACCAAAATGAATACTTAGGAATTCTAAGCAAGAGGGTGTACCAAGCTCCCGTGAACTGTAATATACACCTTGGTGATCAAATGAAAGAGAAATGACCAAGGAATTAATGTACATGCAGGCAGTCTCCCCGAATGATGTGTTCAGTGTATCACGGTTACAAGGCGACAAACTCGACTTGCTATGGATAAAGGATTGCAACCTATGAGGGTTTTCCTTTATATACATGACGGTATGGGGAGCACAAGTCCGTACTAGTGCTGTCTAATGCTAGATGGCGAGTGACAACTGCTAGGTTTAACAACGTCGGAACACGTCACTAGCCTAGACCTCTAAGTGTGAGCATTTAAATATCAATGCTTCCTTAGGTTGATTGCATAAATTTTTATGGTTGATCTTGAAATTATGTTCTAGTTTCAAGGCCTTACCAAATGTAATCTCGAATCTCTAATGCACAACTACATGAGAAAGAATATCATTCCAATTCGATGAATAGCTAGCTAAGAGAGGGATAGAATTTCACAACGAAGCAACAAATAATCGAATGTAAGAAGAACGTTTCCTAATGCTTATAACACAACCAAAGCAGAAAACAAAAGGATCTTCTCTTGTTGTTCACTTTTTAATGAGAAATCTACTAATGCAAAAGAACGCTTTTAATTTTCAAATAGAGAGAAAGAATGCAAATTTTGTTCTTTTAGATGAATGAGAAGCAATGATGCACTGTTATTCTAAAAGAAAAAATGAATACTAGTTTTGAGCAACTCGAACGAAATGATCAAAAACAAAGAGACCAATTCAATACGAATGTAAAACACACTCAAAACAAACATGCATTCCTTCATTCAAAAAGAGGACTTTCAAATCGACTCATTGAGCAATGTGATCTATGCTTAGGGTGATAGATAGAAGGTCAAACGAACACCAATGTGATAGTTCAACGACCCAACAACATGTAGAATCGAAAGAAAAGATCAAAAAATAAGTCAACAAGTTGTAAATATGAAAGACTAGGCTGAGCCATACACAACTCAGAAGCTCAATGAAAAGGTGGCCGAACAAGCAACATAAGACACCAAGAAACCTAGGATGATGAACCACACTGATCAGATGAGGGACAAACAACTGAAAATAATGAGACAGTGAAGTCAAAACAATTCAAGTGGACTAATCCAGGAGGGAAAAACCAATCCAGAGGTAAGATGCACTGGAAAAACTCAGGAAGAAGGCCCAAATCCAAACCTACAGGATTCGACGCGATTGTTCAGCTGTAATCTACGATGAACAGGGAAAATCACACCTGTAAAACAGGCAACCCGCATTAATCGGTGCGACCGTTAAGGAAACAATAGTGTTGAGCTAGAAAACTAAGGAAAGGAGAAAAGGAAACTGAAGAAAATCCAGGCTTAACACTCTGAGCGCAGGTATGAGGGCCGAAAATTGTCAAACAAGGAAAACAAAGAAGAAAAGTGGCAATACGACCAAATTCAGATAGACAAGAAAAACACTAGACGAAAAATGAGAGACAAAAAACACACTCCCCATTATGGTCCCCAAGTTGTTGAGCAGGAAAATCCCCTCTGCGAACATAGGCGATCCCTCTAGCCCTAGGGTGGGTCTAGCAACAAGGGAACATGTTGGAATTTTGGGCTCCTAGCTTATAAATGAAAAATGAACTGGGATAGATACCCTACCTCGGTCCAACACTTTTGTCGTGATAAGCTAGGAGTCCAAAATTCCAGCATGTTCCCTTGTTGCTAGACCCACCCTAGGGCTAGAGGGATCGCCTCTATCTACAGAGGGGATTTTCCTGCTCAACAAGTTGGCGACCATACTGGGGAGTTTACAACCAAGCCTTGATGTTGAGGCTCTCCTTCTAAGGTCCGTAGCCAATCATGTTTTCAACACCCTCATACACAAAGGTCCAATATCTCACTATGTTCCTAACACACAAAAACAATCGTACTCTTCTCAATTCTCCCGAAGCTATAATTGCTTCTCCTCTCTCTGATTTCTATTTTTAACTAGCTCCCTAACTAAGGTAGCAGAGGTGAGAGAGGTATCCTTATATAACAATGGAGGAGGAGGATATGGGCCCTAAAATAATGGGAAAGAAGCTTATCTGTTGGAGTAGCTCCTATTTTATGGGAACAAGAAGCCCAGAGAGGAATTCCTCAACCATATCCTCAAAAAAAACTTCCAGCTCTCCACTTCACGAAGCTTCTAGTCATGGAAGCTTCGTTTCTATTTAAAAAACTTTCCAAAAGAGGATCGATGTGGGTCAAACATTAAGACAGAGCGTCAATTAGCACGGGTCTCAGTGCAAATCTCAACTATCGGCACAAGTCAGACACTGAGACAAAGCGTCGACCTTGAAAACTAGGTTTTTATAGGGATCTTCCCAGAAAGTTTTAAAGGATGATGAATTGGCAAACAAAGTGTGTTTCAGGGGTATGTATTCCATGCTTGGAAATTACATTAGGGTCACTTTATGGGTCCTCCAGGATCAAAGGACAGGGAGTACAGGGACATTGAAATTTTTTTGTGTAACAATAATAAGTCTAAAGGGACCCTTGTCAATCTTTTATTCCTATATATGTGAAAACGATTGAGGTTGGTTGGGGTTGGTTTGATTGATGCTAAATGTAAGACTTGTGAGAATGTCTCGGCCTTTTCAAAGAGATCATAAAATTCATCTTTCTCTTGAATGAATTGTTTGATTTTGACCATCATTAGTAGTGAAGTCTTGAGCGACTTTGTTAGGGTCATATTGTCTGCCTGGCATAGTAGCCAGATTCAAGCATGCAATATTCTAAAGCTCTTTAACTAAATATCCAAAATAAAATAATGCAAAAGAACCACATTTCATTGGGCAAATTGTCCAGATAGGTTTCTTCATATCTTTGAGGGTTTTTGTAATACCTTCCCCTACTGTTAGATAGGTAATCTCTCTTGCCAATATATCTTATCAGGAACATAATATGGAATAACATGGGGGTCTTCAATACTCCCAAAAACTCTTATATAAGTAAATTATTCTTCGCGGAACCATCCTACCACCGGAAAGATGTCTATCTTTGCTTCCTCTAAAAGCTTGGGGGCTCTTACATAAAAAATGGTTTGATAAATTAGCACCATAATGCTTTGGCAAATTTTGTAAAAATGGGGGAGAAACTGCGATTCCCACAAAATTTTATGATACACATGGATGGGAGTATGGTCTTTTAGAGTCCAATTCCAACCCATGTTTGAAAATCCTAAACAAAAAAAAAAATCTTCCATTACGTATGCTCTCATAAAAAAGGGAGGGATAACTCGAGTGGAGACAACTTTGTTATGCCTATATTGTTTAATGGCCATAGCCAAATTGCTTGACAAAACATTACTCTGATTCATAATTTTGGCATTAACAACCGCATCAATTAATGGAACCTAGGTTCCACGGAAAACTTGGTACTGTCGAATTTTCCAAACAACCTACACGTCATCGAAGCTACATAACTATGTGGGGTTGATAAGGGTGAAATTGGGTAGATACCATATTTCTCCTGCTTGAATTCATTGGAGACAAACCTCCAAGATTGCATAACACCTATTGCATCTTCGTTTTCTTTTGTGAATTGCTCAATGAAAGCTTTGTCATAGGGCTTCTGAGGTTCTGGCAGGTGATACATTATGCGCAAATGTCTGAGGTAAATGACCCCATGACTTTTTGTCTTGAATTTTTGAATGTCATGTATGAAATATCCACATTGTCAATAATCCATTTCACCATAATCGTGTATGGCAAGATTTTGGGCCTTACAGCTATCATGTGCAGGAAAGAACATGCTGCTTCAAAATAGGAAGCCTCAGATGAGATTTTAGCGTCGATTGTTACTTTGATTTCCATTACCATTGGATTTTCATCTTCCAGTAAATTATACATTGCTTCCCATGATGTAGTTCCACCATCTTTGTTGCATGTAGTATTAGTAAAGAGTGGATGCATGTCTGAGTCTTCAAACATAGTAGCCTCGAATGTCTTTTTCCCTTTCTTAGTCATTTCCAAGTGTTTTTTCCTGAAATTGAGAAATGGAGAAAAAATAATGAAACGTAGAGAAAAAATGAAATTGGAAACTCAATTAACACAGTAAATTCTATAAGGACGAGACTTTTATTGCAAACACGAGTAAACATATATAAATCTTCTCGAGCCTTTAAAAGAGTAAATGCAGTTGATCTCTATTGATTATGCATTAAGGCCTACGTGTGATTCTTTTTAAGTCTTATCAAAACATCACATCGCAAATCCAAAACAATATTTCAAATTAGTATGACTTAAATGTGATGTCGATCTTGCGATTGTGATAAATCGCAATACTACAAAATCGCAATGTCGCAAACTCGCAATACTGCGAAGTCACAATATCGCAATGTTACAAGGTTGATATATTGCAATGTTGCACTATCGCAAGGTCGGGGATATGTTATTTTGAAAATAATTTATGTTCTGTGATTTGAGATGTGCTGTATGTTTTAAGCAGCTTTTCCTTATGCGAAATATTGTTTCATTAAGACATGCGCTTTATATAGTTAAGGAATATTTAAAGGACTTTTAAGTTAGAAAATTCTCAACACTAAATTCAGTCTTTAAAAGGGTTTTACTTATCGCATTTTGCGGATTCCGACTTATGATTAATCTGTGTTACTTTGGATTATGAGCTTTGTGATAAAGCGAGAAATACTTGGTCCTAAATGACTTAGCTCAATCCATTAATATTATCTAAGGTTTATTACAAATGATTTTTAGAAGGAAAACTCTTACTTGCTAAGTCTTTTGGAAAATTTTTGAAGGGTCCCCATTTATTATCACAATATTAATTATTATTAAAATAAATGGGGGGGTTGTTTAATATTACAACAACTAGCGATTCACTGTAAGAACCAGTTATCTCTGATAGTTTTGAGATTTCTAAAACTTTGAAAATAAAAATAGTTCAGAAAACATAAATTGAATGAAAGTTAAGATAAGTAATATTTCTCTGAATAATAAAAAAATCTCACCTAATTACAATTCATTTGATATCCTCTTAAAGATGAAAATCCCTTTGCCTATATCAGTCATTACTTAATTTAAAGATAAAGTAGCACGCTTTTGTAGATCAGCTTTTAAATGTACTAATTTTTCATTGGTAGAGCCTCTGCTGCCAACTTAATGTAGATAAGAAGAAGGAGCTTCTTCAATAAATTGAACCAGGGCTAAAGAGGGAATAACTATATTTGTAGGAAGAACGATTTCTTTCCCATAGACCAGATTAAATGGAGAAGTACCTATTGAGGCTTAAATATGTGTTATATGATCTGCCCATAGAGAAAATGTTAAATATTTATGCCAGTTTCTTTGAATTTTATCAATAGTTTGTTTAATGATCCCAATGAGGTTTTTATTAGTTGATTCTGCTAAACCATTTCCTTGGGGATAATAGTTAGCGTAATACATAAGTTTGAAACCTCTTTTATGAGAAAATTCTATCATGGCATTACGTGTGGAATAAGATGCATTTTCAAACATCAAGACAGTTGGTAAACCAAATATGGTAATGATAAATTGATAAATAAATTCGATAATGTTCTCATAATTGGTTACCTTTAGTGGAATTGCTTCCACCCATTTAGTAAATTAATCAGTTGTTGTAAGGATGTATCTATGTTTCTTTGAAGAGTGAGGAACGATCTCACCTATTATGTCAAGTTCCCATTTCTCAAATGGTTATTCAATATTGACTGGTTGTAATGGCAGTGCAAGTTTCCTTTGTCTTCCAACAACAATTTGATAGGTTTTTCACTTCCTTACATATTCATGTGCATATTTAAACAAAGTTGGCCAGTAATAGACGACATGTAGGATTTTATGTGCTGTTGTATCTCCTCCAAAATTTCCACCAGCTAGTCCATCATGGAGTTCATGCAAAACTTTTTCTGCCTCATATTTTTCAAGGCACCTTAGCAAAATAGAGTCATAATTTTTTCTGAATAAAACATCATTGACAATTTGGTATTGCTTTGCTTTCAATATCAAAGCTCTTTTTCTTTTTTAACTGATTTGTATAGGGGCATATCCATTTTTATAAATAAAAAATGAGATCAACATATTGAGATTCAATATCATTGAAGCTTACCTGAGATAATTGAATATCATGACCTGAATTTTCTTCTGTTGGTAAGTTGGATGATCTAGTTAACATTATCCAAAAACCTTGACCTCTAACAGTTTTAGATGGTATAATTTCAACATCATATTCTTGCAGTGCAGTTACCCAGTTGGCTCTCTTTTCTCCTACTTCTCTTTGCATCAGCAATTGCCTTACTGTTGAAAATGGAACTATGATTTTGGTATGAGCTTTAAGGAGAAATTGTCTGAAATTCTTTACTGACTTGAAGACAACAAATGCTTGTTTTTCCACAGCGGAGTAATTTAATTCAACATCTTGTAGATTTGAACTAAAGAATGAGATGAGTTCTTCTATCTGTTGATCATTGAGATGTCTCAAACATCATCATATGATGTTTATGACACAAATGTGTATAAAACAAAATGATTGGAAAATTTGGGGGTTGTCAAGTATGGAGCATTGATAATAGCATGTTTGATTAGATCAAAGGCTTCTCTTTCATTGTGACCCCATTTGAAAACCGAATTTTTCTTTATCATAGTCTGTAAAGGTAAAACTATTTGTGAAAATTTACGGACAAATCTCTTTACAAAATTTATTTGACCAAGGAAAGACTGCATTGATTCCTTATTATGGGGTAAAGATATTTTCTCAATTTCCTTAAACCTTTTTGGATCAATATAAATACCCTTCTTTGATATGAAAAATCCTAAAAGCATACATTCGCTTAAGGAAAAATAAGACTTTTTTGGATTAAGCGAGATCCCATATTTCATACATCGTTCAAAGATCTGCTTAAGGTCGTTTGAATGGCTGCTTCTCGTCTTGGAATAGACAATGATATAATCCAGGTAAATAACAACTAATTTGTTAATGAGTCCTTTAAAGGCTATATCCATAGCTCTTTGAAATGTGGTACCTATATAAATCAAACCGAAAGGCAGTTTTTGATAAGCATGTATTCCCCATTTAGTTATGAACGTGGTTTTCAATCTATCATCTGGATGAACTAGGATTTTGTTATATCCTGAAAATCCATCAAGAAAAGACATGAGCTCAAAACCATCTACTGATTGTAGTACTTGTTCCATGGTCAGGAATGGAAAGTTCTCTTTCTGAAATGCTTTATTCAAATTTCTAAAACCTATGCATATACGAATGCCACCATTATTTTTCCTAACATGCACTAAATTGGATACCCATTTTGAATGCCTAACAGGAAATATGATTTTGGCTTTAAGGAGTTTATTCAACTCTGATTTGATTTGATTCTCGAGGTTTGATGAATTTTCATTAGTTTTTGTTGCACTGGTTTATCATTAGAAATCATAAGTATGGTGTGATGTATAACATAGGTATCATAACTTTTGAGATTGGAATAATCCCAAGAAAAGATACTTTTGTATTTCTTTAAAAATCGAATGAATGATAATATTTCATCAGAGGATAGACCGAGACCTAGATTGATATTATGAGGTTTGTCATCAGTTCCAAGGTTCACTAATTAAAATTTCAGAGTAGAACTTTGGATTTTGGCATTAGTTACCTTTTTAAATCTGTCTTTGAGATTATAAAGATCTTCTAATTTGACTACAGCTTTGGGTATTGGATTTTCATCAATGTTTAGCTTTAAGTGAATGTCATTCTCATTCTCATCTATGATTTGGTCATCGTATGACCCTTCTGATGTTATAAAATCTACAATATAATAATCATCGTTGAAGACTTTCCAATTAGTGACATTGTCAGGAATAGATGGCCTAAAAATTAGTTCAATGGAAAATCTATCAGGGTTAAAATCCTCAGATGGTATGAGTTTTGATGCAACATTAGCTAACAGATCAACACTAGCATTTTGCAATCTAGGTACAGGAGAAATATTAAATGCCTAAAAATGAGATGTGAGATCTTGGACTAATGCTTGATATTTTTTAAGATGTCCAGAAAGGTAATGTATAGTATTTCTTACCTGTCTAATGATAATTTATGTCTCAAAAACCTGCAGATATTTGATATTGACGTCAATTGCTTTGTATAATCCTTGAACCAATGCCTCGTATTATGCGGTATTATTTGTACACTCAAATTCTAACCTGCAAACTAACATGGTATTTTCTCCTTCTGGGTTGATCAAAATGCAACCAACTCCTACACCATCATTAGATTTGGAACCATCAAAGTACGAAGTCCAAAATAAAGTTTTAACTACTAGTTTATTTACAAAATTTTTGCACTTGGAAGCATTTGTTTGTGAGAAATTTTCAATCTATGAGATGACAGTATTATCCAAAAAGTGATACTTTTGCGCATTAAAATTCCCTAAAAATGATTTAGCTGAATAATGCCCAATAATTTTTCTATTGAATGTTATTGGCTCGTTATCACCTTAAAATTCAGTCACTTTATGTTTGAGGTGTTTCTCTCGGTCAACTCAAATTTGATTTGGCTTCCCATTGTAAGGAAGCCACATGTGAGACCAATCTGTGGAAAAATTTCCATAGAGATTCTCAGACCAGTCTCTACTTAGAATCAGACCGTAAAATTTAGGAATATCAGTGACCAATATATATATTATTTGACAGACTTGGGATTTGATGAAAGTCTAATGCTGACTGAATTTATTTCCCCTAAGACATCTACTTTAGTTCTTTCAAGTTGTACTATGTGGATGACATACTTTTGAGGAGTGATGTTCAACTTATCATAGACTATCGTTGGCATTATATTAGAAGAGGCTCCTGAGTCAATCAAACAATTATGAAGGTTTTTATTGAAAATTTCGTAAGTTAAGATTAAAGGAGGTGTATGTGAATTATATATGTCACCGATCAGGATGACATCTGTAGGATCGACTTTATTTGAATAATTTGGGGGTTTTCCCATGCCTTTAGAAGCCTGAGATACAACAACGACAGGTAAGAGTGAAACAAGAACTGCATTCAGTTCTCTAAGTAGCATTTTCCG
Organism: Pinus albicaulis; assembly: GCA_034641835.2. Lineage (NCBI taxonomy): Eukaryota > Viridiplantae > Streptophyta > Pinopsida > Pinales > Pinaceae > Pinus > Pinus albicaulis. Next base: position 1,125,601,638 of record CM076575.1, read on the forward strand.
TTGTTGTTTCAATTTGCTAAGTTCATGTAATGAAATATTTTCCCTAGTTTTCTTCATATCTTCCACAATATTATACTCCATGGTATTAGTGAATACTAGGGTCTTTAATGTAGATAGAATATTTGATGGAGATGGATTTGGCTGTGAGGTTTTGGGAGAGGACTTTTTATTAATTTCTTTTTCCTTAGTAGGAGGAGTTGGAGTTTTATGCTTTTGATTCAACTGGGTTGTATCAATAGGTCCTTTACTTTTGGTGCTAACTGGAAAAGCTTCTTGTTCTTCTTCACTTGGAAGAATAAAATCCCACATCCCATTTAATTCAACTATTTCTTCATCTCCAGTTTCTTCGTCTTCAGTTTCTTCTTCCTCTTCTTCTAAGTCAGACTCAACATTAGATATAGTATTTGGTTGTTGAGAACTAGAATATTTATTTCTCCTAAAAGATCTGGAAGGAATTTTTACAATAGGGGATTCAACAACTTGTTTCTTCATTTCAACCATTTTGTCAGACATGTTTTTTAGCACTTTCTAAAGGTGTTCAAGATCAAAAGGATCTTTTGGAAATTTATTTTTAGAGTCATCTTTGAAAGACACTTTCTTGTATTTTATGTCTCCTTCAGAGATTTTCTTTTCCAGAGCAACTATGCATTTCTCTACAGATAAAGCTTCCTTCATGTTTTCTGCTAATGTGGCTAACTGCTCTTTATCTAAAAAAATGGCTATATTAAAGGGAAGAGAAGGTATGTACCACTAAATTTGAACATCAGCGCTAGGAGTTGATGTAGTAGGAATTTTATTGAGTAGTTTATTGAACCTAGAGTTTAAATCTTTAATCTTTTCTCTCGTTTTAGTCATCAGATCGGACAATTCATTGATGAGTGATGCAATGGTTCTATCATATCCAAACTTATCTAAGAATTGTTGTTTGAACATATCCCAGCTAGTTATGGAGTGAGGTGAAATGAAAAGCACTAGGATCCTGTAGATCCTATAAGAGTATATGGAAATAATCTGGCTACGCGGTCTTCTTCATTAACTTCAATTAAATTGATGGCCAACATATAGTTATGGAGATGTTCTTCCGTTGGTAGGCCTTCATCAGGATTAAACTTGGGCAGCCATCTTTCAGGATGTTTAGGAAGAGAGTGAAGAGGACCTATCGTTGCTACAACACCTAGATTATTCCATGCTTGTACTCGCGGTGGTGGTTGTTGTCCTGCCATGATGATAGAGTATGGATGGACGAGGATATGAGTGGGGTTTGAGTTGAAGAAGAGGCAGGTTGGCTTCCTGGACTAGAAAAACTAGCACCAATAGTTAGAGTGGGAGATGTTGAAATGAGTGGAGGGAATGAATGGATTTGAGGTGGAGAATTGGATAAAACCTCGCTAATAGATGTCTATGATTTAGGTTTCTTGGTATTCTTTTGGAAATAATGAATGAGAGAGGTTTAAATAATATTACATATGTATAAAAAAATAGATTATTAGATAAAAAGTTGGGGAGGTTTCAAACGAACTTCCTCAGAATATGAAAAATAAAAAGATAAAAACTAAAAAATATGATGACATGCTTTCTCATGTTCAACGGTTCTTATTTTCCATTGAGCTCTTAAGGTCACATATATCCATCATTGACTTCACCTAGGGTGTTTGGCTGACTTTAGATCTTACTTGTCCCATAAACACAATAGCCGAGCGTGGCGGCACCATCTTTTCAGTGGAATTCGTTAGACACTGCAAAGCCATCCATTGACTGCATGCTTTTACTAGAAACTACCAATAAGTTTCTCGGTCAAGTTTAGATAGTTGTTTGACTGCATCAATTTGATTTTCGGCGGTCTCTTTCCACTGTCTCTCTAGCTGTTTGATGTCTAGGAAAAATCCTGGCTTAAATTATTTAAGAAGATTGATACTATGAATATTTTCATTAATAGCTTCAATTATATTTCTTTCTATACTATTTTCTCTAGTTGTTACCCTTTATGCTTGTTTCAATTTCATATCCCAATCTGTGAATAAAATATCTTTGTGGGATTCTTCAATCTTTGGTAGATCGAATTTTATTCCTTCTTCAAATCCTTGCCAAGAAATAAACTCTGAAATATTTTTATCTACCTCTTCATATTCTAATCTTCGATCAACCACTTGATTAACTAATATATCAATTGTTTCACAATATGGTTTGATCATTGAGATTTTTTGGCAGAATATTTCTTACTTTTTTGACAATTGAGTGTTTAATTAAAGTATCTCTTTGATGAATTATTTTGTTTGAGGATGATTTCTAAGTTTATCCACTTCATTCTACATTTGCTGAATCTATTTATATTTCTCGATGATGCTTTCCTGGTGTTGTAACCTCATTTGCTCAAAATATTTTTGAAATTGTGCCGTCTGCAACTCTACTTGCTTATTGGTGTTTTGTTTTTCCTGTTCAAGTTGTTGCTCCAATAGCTGAATTCTTTCATCTTTATCTTTAAGAAAAAGACTAACCTCTACTGCCTTATCCATTGTTGTTTTTGCATAAGCACCTGCAAATTGTGACAACCTTGTAATATTTTCTGATGGATCAATGTGGGTGTATTTCCATACTACCTCAATTGATTCATTATCTGGAGTTATTGTTGATGAATCGACTTTCATTTTCTTTCTTTTCCTCATTACTATTGCTTTATGTGTTGGACTGTAGAATATATTTAGCAGGGACATCTCTTCAATTCTTAAAACAGTTTGTAAAGTTGGGTAGGCCAGAATGATTTCAACATCGTTTTCTGGATTTGTAACCTGTAGAGTCTATTTAGGGGCTGAAATCTAGAAGTTCCTTCAATACCTGTCTATGTCCGTTCTACTTAGGGCGTTTGTCTAAATTTCTCCCATTCTTTATCCAGATCATTGACTCTGATCATCTGTGCTAATTCGAGGTATCTTTGGCCGTTTCTCCAACATTTTTCTCTATATATTTATCAATATATTCCTTGGGGTTTTCTTCATGATTATGAGATTTATGTTCAGAATGTTTTGAACCTTGAATTGACTTCTCTGGAGACCCTTGATCAGAATTGTGATCGAAATTTTCCTCCAGGCATACACCGGGAGTAGGTTCTCTTTATTTCCTCAATTTGTAATAGGTCAAAAGGGACTCTTGTCAATATTTTATTCTTATATATGTGAAAATGATTGAGGTCGGCTGGGGTCAGTTTGATTGATGCTAAATGTAAGACTTGTGAAAATGTCTCGGCCTTTTCAAAGAGATCATCAAATTTATCTTTCTCGTGAATGAACTGTCTGATATTGGCCATGGAAGTGAAGTCTTGAGAGACTTTGTTAGGGTCATATTGTTTGCATGGCATAATAGCCTAATTCAAGAATGAAATATTCTATATCTCTTTAACTAAATGTCCAAAATAAAATAATGCAAAAGAACCACATTTCACTGGGAAAATTGGCCAGATAGATTTCTTCATATCTTTGAGGATTTTGGTAATACCTTCCCCTACTGTTTGATAGGTAATCTCTCTTGCCAATAGCTTATTGGGAACATAATATGGAAGAACATGGGGAGCTGCAATACTCCCAAAAACTCTAATATAAGTAAATTATTCTTCACCAACCCATCTTGCCACAGGACATATGTCTATCTTTTCTTCCTCTGAAAGCCTGGGGGCTCTTACATCAAAAATGGTTTGATAAATTAGCAACATAATGCTTTGAAATTTTTTGTAAAAATGGGGAAAAAACTGCGATTCCCACAAACTTTTATGATAAACATGGATGGGAGTAGGGTCTTTAAGAGTCCAATTCCAACCGATGTTTGGAAATAGTGAACAAAAACAAATAGCATCCATTACATATGCACTCATAAAAGTGGGAGGGATAACCCAAGTGGAGACAACTCTGTTGTGCCTATATTTTCTAATCGCCATAGCCAAGTTGTTTGAAAAAATATTACTCCAATTCATAATTGTGGCATTAATAGGTGCATCAATTAATGGAACCCATTCCATGTAAAACTTGGTGCTGTCATCTTTTCCAAATAGGCTACACATCATCGCAGCTACATAAATATGCGGGGCTGATAAGGGTGCAATTGGGTACATACCAGATTTCTCCCGCTTGAATTTGTTGGAGCCAGACCTCCAAGTCTGCACAACATCTATCAGGTCTTCGTTTTCTTTTGTGAACTGCTCAATGAAAGATTTTTCATAGGGCTTCTGAGGTTTTGGCAAGTGATACATTATGCGCAAATTTTTTGAGGTAAATAACCCCATGACTTCTTGTCTTGAATTTCTAAATGTCCTGTCTGAAATATCCACATTGTAAATAATCCACTTCAACATTACGCTTTTGGTGGGATTTTGGGCCTTGTAGCTATCTTGTGCAGGAAATAACATGTTGCTTCAAAATATGAAGCCTCAGATGAGATTTTAGCATCAGTTGTTGCTTTGATTTCCAGTACCGTTGGATTTTCATCTTCCAGTAAATTATACATTGCTTCCCACTATGTAGTTCCACCATATTTGTTGCAAGTAGTATCAGTAAAGAGTGGATACATGTCTGAGTCTTCAAATGTAGTAGCCTTGAATGTCTTTTTCCCTTTCTTAGTCATTTCCAAGTGTTGTTTCCTGAAAATGAGAAATGGAGAAGATAGAATGAAACATAGGGCGAAAATGAAATTGGAAACTCAATTAACACAGTAAATTCTATAAGGACGGGACTTTTATTGCAAACATGAGCAAGCAAATATAAATATTCTCGAGCCTTTAAAAGAGTAAATGTGACTGACCTCTATTGATTATGCATTAAGGCCTAAGTGTGATTCTTTTTAAGTCTTATCAAAACATCGCATTGCAAATCCCAAATGATGTTTCAAATTAGTATGAATTAAGTGTGATTCGGATCTTGTGATTTCGATAAATCGCAATATCGCAAAATCGCAATGTTGCAAAATCACAATATATCGCAATATCGCAAAACTGCGAAGTCGCAATATCGCAATGTTACAAGGTTGATATATCTCAATGTCGCACTATCACAAGGTGGGGGATATGTTATTTTGAAAATCATTTATGTTTTGCGAACTGCGATGCGTGGTATGTTTTATGCACCTTTTCCTTATGCGAAATATTTTTTCATTAAGACAGGAACTTTATAGAGTTAAGGAATATTTAGAGGCTTTTTAAGTTAGAAAAATCTCAACACTACATTCAGCCTTAAAAAGGGTTTTACTTATCACGTTTCACGGATTCCGACTTATGATTAATCTGCGTTACTTTGGATTCTGCACTTTACGATAAAGCAAGAAATACTTGGTCCTAAGTGACTTAGCTCAATACCTTAATATTATCTAAGGTTTTATTACAAATGGTTTTTAAAAGGAAAACTCTTACTTGCTAAGTCTTTTGGAAAAATTCAAGTTACACCACTTCCTTGAGGAAATTCGAGTTGGGACCAAAATCCTAAAATATAGGTTCAGTAAACTAACTTTAGTGGTGGTTGGATGGTGGAAGTTAAGTTCTAGGCATTTATGATGGGGGTGGTGGTGTTTCTGGGTATGTTAGGAGGTTGTGTGGGGGAGCTAAGTACCTATTAACAGTTTATGTGAAGGCAACTGTTATGAACATTTAGAGAAAAGTGTGAGGCTGTTGGAAATTTTCTTGAACATTATCCATAACTAAAGAGTATCATAATGAGCATTGGAAGGGTGTGAGGTACTAGTATTAGAAAGAACATACTTGGAAAGTAGCATCTACAATGTTTTTCCTTGATAATGTCATAGTACCAGGCATGGGGGTGTCAAAATTGAAATAGATTCACTCAATTTCTGGACAACGGTTGGGTGGAATGTGGCATATCCAACAACATTCCCCTTTAGTCTAATATCATATACGTTCTAGTTCTTTTATAATAGTTAAAAAATTATTTATTTGGTTTAAGTTTGGTTAAAGTTGATTTAGACTATAAATCTTCTTCATGTTACTGAAAGGCAAAATAGGACAATTTCATTTGTCTCAATATTGTTATTTTATTTAAGAAATATCATGATTTTGAAATCAACGAAAACTATTTAGGAAGAAAATATATTGTTGCATATCTATTAAATCGAGAAGTGCTGAAATATAGAAGATATTTGCTTCTGAAAATTTGAATGATAATGAAATACATTTTTGAAATGCAGAACTTGTTTTCTTTTTTAAAGCACAATGGAATTTGTAGCAGAATCTCCAAAAAATTATTAGCAGATTAGAATTAGGAATTTACTCTATTTATACATGATATATATTGTAGGTTTCTGTTTATTTTTCAAATTAATTTATTTATAGTAGATGACTGTTAAATTGGAAAAATAAAACGTAGATGCAATTTTATATCATGTTATAGAAATGTGTAAGTTTAAACTATTATTTTAACTATCTAGGAACGAAAAAGAGTTGACATAGAGAAAATTAGTTATATAGTAATCATATTCATCGAGCTAGCCAAGAATGGACATTATGATTTGAAGTCCTAGACTAATAGTGCATAGAAGTCTATAATAAAAGACTCAATGGTTGTACAAAATTCTGGGTTCTTAGGGTAAAAATCCCTTCCCCTTAAAGTATGTCGTAACACTAACAAAAATCATTAAGAACAATATATAAAATACAAATATAGTTGAAAGACGAAATATTTATGTACTATAATACTAACTAATAAAGGGTCAGCCTTAATGAATTTGTAAGGATAAATATTGCGAGAGGAGAGACCACTAGGTCCTCATGTTTAGGCCTAATCCCATAATCCAGTGATTCAAGGTCATCTTCCATTTTCAAGAGTACTCGGACATGTTATGCCTTATAATACTCAATTCCTTAGGTTCCAATGATCGATTATACAAAGGTGTATCCCCTTGATTGTGATATATCCACATCCTCCAGACACCTTAGCCTTGCAATTTTTTCTGAAACTCTCAACCATGCTAATGAAAAATACCAATGTCCCATTGAATTTCTCCAAGTGCTTTCACTATTAAAATTATTAATTGACCAACATTAAATATCATTGCATGAAAAACACAAGTGAATTGTTGGAGCACGTATGGACTGGTGGTTATGTAGAAGGTGACATGACTAACTACGTGTTACTAGATTTGTTAAATGGTAACACTTGCAATAAAGTTTGGGTTGAATTTAATTCTTTTTCTCTTCCACATAACCATCTACAATTTCTATCAGCTACTTTGATGGGGCAACATAGTCAAACATATGTGGTTGTGGTGGCCTAATATTCCTAGAGATAACTCATTATTTTAAACTGTATTGCGGTAGAGGAAAAGGCAAAAATTTGAAATCTGAGCTAATTTCACTTTGGGGAACTTTAAATTTTGCTAAGAATGTGGAGGTGGCTTCTCTAAATGTATTTGGGGATTCAAAGACCGCGGTAAAACGAGAAAATGAGCAGGGTGCTTTAAATGCCTCTTCATTGGAACATTGGAAAGATATGGTCAATGCTCTTATTAATTCCTTCAATTTTATTTCCTTTATACATATCTATAGGGGCATCATTCACGGGGCATATGATATGTCTAAGAAGGACTTGAAGATACAGACAGGAATTATCTACATTGAAGAATATGAAGAAGATGCACAAGTAGTTGTTGGGAGATTTCCTATTTAATAATATTTTGAGGAAAATGTTTTTTGTTTGTTGTTTTATATTTTGTAGTTTGTGTACAGTGGGATATGGTGGTTATCTTTTGAAATATTTGCTAAATCAATAGCTATGATCCATAAGTGGTAATTTTGAAGTCTTCTCATATGATGTAACATATTAGAGCACATGGTGTCGTTTGTGCACATATTTTGATGATGCTTAAGAATAGTGCTCAGATGATCTTAATGTAAACTCTTATAAATTAATATAAGATGTCATTTAAAATATATAAATAAATAAATAAATATATATATATATATATATAAAGTAGTGCATATTTTTGTAACATAATTAAAGTTATGGAGTTATAAAATGGTTAAGACGTTATTTATTGAATTTAATACACAAGTACATATTTTTGGAAGATAAGTAAAGTTACTAAGTTGGTTAATTGGTTAATAGTTTTTGGAAGAATCATCTAGGCGGATGAGATTGGGTTTTATAATTGTTATAATTTCGTCGATAGGCATTTCCTCTGCGGGCTTGCTCATAGGTGTTTCCTTTGTGAGCTTGGGGTGAACAGAGACTTTTCACCCCAGCCAATAGCAAGCATTGACTTTCGTCTTCTCTCTTCAAAAAAAATTTTAACACCTGGAATTAAAAATCTAATTTTCGTCCTCCTCTGTGGGCTTGATGGGCTTGGTGGGCTTGGGGTGAGCAGACATAGTTCACCCCAGCCAATAGCAGTCATTTTTTTTCATCCTCTCCATTAAAAAAAAATTAACACATGGAATTAAAAATCTAATTTTCATCCTCCTTTATGGAATTGGGGTGAGCAACACCCTTCATGTTCTTTTTTTTTAACACATGTAATTAAAAAGCTAATTTTCTTCCTCCTCTATGGGCTTGGGGTGAGCAACACTCTTCATGTTCCTCTATGGGCTTGGGGTGAGCAACATTCTTCATGTTCACCGTAGCCAATAACAGGTGTTGATTTTCATCCTTTCCCTTAAAAAAAAAAAAAAATTAACACGTGGAATTAAAAATCTAATTTTCGTCCTCCTTGCTTCGATTAAAATTTGAGAAATTGAATTAAAAATATGTCAAAACATTTAATGTCATAGCTTCCGCTAACACATGTCTCACAAATGGAAATAGTGAGACCGGGTTTTGCGGCCTACTAGATTGGAAAATATGGAACAACAAGCTTCGGTAATGCCACTCCATAGTGGAATTAAAAATATAATTTGCGTCCTCCTTGCTTCGATTAAAATTTGAGAAATTGAATTAAAAATATGTCAAAACATTTAGTGCTAACACATGTCTCACAAATGGAAATGGTGAGATCGGGTTTTGCAGCCTGCCAGATTGGAAAATATGGAACAACAAGCTCTGGTTTAAGATTGTGCATGAAGGGCATTAGGGCTTATGCGGAGGATGTCACTTTATCAGACCATAGACTGATCTCACTGATGTGGGATTTTGAGATGAAGCCTTCGGGATATCCTTTTAAATTCAATAAAAGATGGTTGGATGACACAAAGTTTAATGTTATGATAAAGGAATTTTTACAACACCATAAAAGGGATGTGGGCTCTTAGGCAATGTTACATTTTGCCACTATTCTGAGGGGTATGAAGATTGTGGTTCGAAGGTGGGAAAGGGACAAATTGAGGAAGGAAAAGGATAGGATTCAGACTATTCTTTTAGAAAGGGGCAAGATTCATAAGGATGTGGCCGATGGTAATCAGAGTGATGATTTCTGGGACAAGATTAAATGCATTGAAGTGGCGCTCCAAAATTTTTTGAAGAATGAGGAGTCATATTGGAGGTTAAAAAGCAGGGCCACTTGGCTGAATGAAGGTGACAGAAACACGAAGTATTTTCACAAGTATGCTTCTGGCAGAAGAAAAGAAAATGCGATATGGGACATTGAGTATGGTGGCAGGAACTTATGTTCCACAAAGGATATTAAAGTGGCAGTGGTCGATTATTTCGGGTCTCTTTATCAACAAAGGAAGGTTACTGTCTCGGAGGAGCACCTGGAAATGATTCGAGAGTTTCCTATTATGTTTAATGATGATGACAATCAAAGGTTTTTCGGAAAGGTGTCTGCTGAGGAGATTAAGAGAGTTTTAAAATCCTTTGCTACTGATAAAAGTCTGGGGCCGGATGGTTGGTCCCCAGACTTTTTTCTTCATTTTATTGAGGAGTTTATTGAGGACCTGAATGATATGGTAGAGGAAGTGAGAGTCATTGGTAAGATCAAAGGAGCTATAAATTCGACTTTCTTAGTTCTAATCCCTAAAAAGAAAGGAAAGCTTACTTTTGATGATTTTAGACCCATTTCATTATGTAACACCATCTATAAAATTTTCTCCAAAGTAATTGCTGAGAGAATGAAGGGAGTTTTGTCAAACTACATTACTCCGGAGCAATATGGTTTCATGAAAAATCGTAATATTCATGATGGCGTAGCAACTACTCAAGAAATAATTCATACTATTCATTCAAAGAAGATGGAAGCGACAATGATGAAGATTGATATTAAGAAAGCATATGATCGTGTTGATTGGGTATTTTTGCGTCTTGTTCTGTTTAAAATTGGTCTTGCTCGGGAGGCGGTCGCTTGGATCATGGCTTGCATTACCAAAACTTCTATGGTTGTGATTATTAATGGATATACCTCTAAGTTTTTTTATCCAAGCAAAGGTTTGAGGCAGGGGTGTGCCCTATCGCCTCTATTATTCATATTAGTTATGGATGCTTTAAGTATAGAAATCAATAGGGCAGCTGAGAATGGAAGGTTTAACGGCATTGAAATCAGTCCTCAATTGAAGTCAAATCAGAGTTTGTTTGTTGATGACATTCTCATCTTCGAGATGCTAATTAGGAAATGTTGGATGGTTATGTATGATATTTTAAAACTTTTTAGCAACGATACAGGGATGTTGGCTAGTGAAGAGAAGTCGTGCATTTACTGTACAAAGGGGGACGATGTGAAGTTTCGGGACTTAGCTATTCTATTTAATTTTAATAGGGCTCCTCTGAAAGTTGGGCTGACATATTTAGGCTTCATAATGAAAGCTTCAAATTATACTGTGGAAGATTGGAGTTGGCTGATAATTAGATACCGGAATAAGCTTAATACTTGGTCAGCAAAGTGGTTATCAAGAGGTGGTAGACTGATTTTGACGAAGGTCGTCCTTCAACAAATCATTGTCTATTGGGCTCATCTTTACGTTCTTCCAAAGAAAACATTGAGGGAAATCACGAAAATTATGGAAAAGTTTATTTGGGGAGGGGGGAGAGATAAAAGATCCATCCATCTTGCTAAATGGGAAGTCTTGACTCTCCCTAAAGATAGAGGGGGCTGGGGCATTTTAGATATGGAGATATTTGGGAACTCCCTCATCATAAATTCTTTATGGCGGTGTCTGCATGGTAAAGGTAAATGGCATGATATAATCAAACAGAAGTACTTGGGCAGAGTTTCTGTGGAGGATATGGTCATATCAGGTTGGATCGTATGTAGGTGCAGATCGAATATTTGGAAAGGTTTTGGTAATATGTGGCTTGTTATTATGGAATATATGAAATGGGTTTTCGGGAATGGGTAAAAAATTCTTATTGGTAGCGGGAAGTTGCTGGGGATGGACGATCTTCAACCTCAAATTGAGGACTTAGTACATATGTTAAATCAAAAGGGGATTTTCTTCATTCAGCAGATTATTGATGTATGGGTCGGGGAGGTCCCAAGATGGAAAAGCTTTGTTGATTTGGGGTTGGACATAAACTAAGAAGGTAAGTGGCTGCAGTATACGACCAGGCTTAATTTTATGGGTTTGTGCAGGATGGTAGAGGGTGATCGACTTTTATGGGCGAGTAAGGAAGCAAAGGAGGGTCTAAAAGCCAAGGAAATATATTCGATTTTGATAAAAAAGAAGGTGGCGCAAGATTCTGATTGTTGGTTTAAAGTTTTATGGAAATCCAGAGTTCAAATAAAAATGATTATATTTTTATGGCTTGTATGGAAGGACAAAAATCTAACTTGGAGAAATTTACAGAAAAGAGGGTGGCAGGGACCTGGTTTCTATTCTCTATGTGGGAAAGAGGAGGAGGACAAACTCCATATGTTTTATTTATGCCCCTTTGCTCTTGAAACACTAGCATTTGTTTGTGCAAAGCTTAAGATCAATATTCTGGCTTATCAATCAACAGACGATTGTACGAGATGGTGGCTTAACAGAGGGGAGCATGTTAGGACTATTCATATTCTATTTCAATGGCATATCTGGTGTACTCGAAACATGAAATTTTTTTAGGCACTCCTTGTAATCCCATTAATACTACTTTTCATATTATTAGCTCATGGGAACACTTGAAGATTGAAAAAAAGCCTCCTGGTGATCTGTTGAATCGTTTCTTCCCCCATGAGGTTCTTTATCCTGTCGGGTATTTTGATGGGGCCTCACAACACTCTAGCTGTGGCTGTGGGGCTTGGTTATTGATTTCACGTGAGTGCCATTACAAAATTTTCTAGAACGGTGGAATAGGAATGACTACGAAGGCTGAAGTTCTGGCTCTCTAGGGGCTTCTTTGGAAAAGATCTGGATTATCGGGGATTCAAAAGTATTGATTGATCACATGAATCAGAAAGCTTCTATCAACATGGGATCGCTTGCTCACTGGCTGGAGAGAATTAAAATCTTAAAGAGTTCCTTTTCTGTCATCTCTTTCCATCATGTCTATAGGGAGAAGAACAATGTAGCTGATCGTTTATCAAAGAAAGGACTGGAAGGCAGTTTCAGTGAAATGCATTATCAGCTACATAGGTCAGATGGTTGTGGAGAAAATGGTACTGTGAACTTCTTGTGAACGGGAGTTCATTTATTTTTTAGTTTAGGTTGATAATTTTGATCTTCTGTTTATGTTGAAAACTCTTTGTTTAAGATGTAAGATTTTTGATGATGTGATTGCTTAAGCAATGGTACTTTGTTATAGATGGACAGGTTCTTGTTTTTTGTCCAGGTCCTTGTGACAGGATCGGATTTGATCTCCCTATGAGATACTCAAAAAGTTTTTGTAAATTTTTGAAAAAGTTTATGTTTGGGCAGATACAGTTGTTTCTGATACATAATATATAACCAAAGTATTTTTCGTGTTGAAAAAAAAAGCTTCAGTGATGCCACTGCACAATAAAATTTATTGTGTGAACTTTGACACCACAGTTCAATCTTGCATACAATTCACATAGCTCACATTTTCATTCATATCCATGAGAGACCACAAAATTACCTAAGACAAACAAACCCCAGAGTTATTCACTCACCAAATTCAAAACAAAATGGAGTTCACAAAGCCTCTTCAGATTGTGGACATGTGGAACGACATGGGCGTAGCGAGAAGTTGATTTTGAGAGTTCCATCTGGTACAAGGCCTTCATTGGTGCTATGGTGATAATATTCGTAATTATAGGTTGCCTCCATCCAGACGATTGCAGTGACTATTGCCCCGTGTCGAGAATTGAAAAACATATGTATCAACTTGCTTGGATGATATTATGAGCAGATTGACTATGGCACAATCCTTAGGGATTCAAAACGAAAATATAGGTTTGGCTTCTGGGTTAATCCCATGACTCATGCTCTTAAAATTATGCAAGCGAAGGGCAATGGGAATGACGATGTATTGTCACATTTTAATGCCATTAGCATATATTGTCACATTTTAATGCCATCTAAAAGAGTCGCTGGGAATTTTGCATCTTACAAAACGAATTATAAACCTTTCCACTTATGCTTTTCTGTTGCACGAGTTGAAACTAGAGAGAAAAATTTACAATTGTTTCAGCATTATCCTCATCCCAGGATCTTATAACACCGACAATTCAATTTTCAAATTGAGGAAATTATTTTGAATGCATTTTAGGAGACAATGTTGCAACAAATCCATGTATAACACATTGAATTACCGCTTGAACTTTAGAAGAGGTGGGCTCTGAGAGTTCGACCATATTTTCTAGCTCCAAAGATCTGAAGTAGTCTAATCAATCATTATTTTCCTCCACAAGTAAATTTTGCATCTGCAGTGCTACATTTTTTAGTTTGCTCTCTTGTAGTTCATTTGAAATGAAGATGTGCTACATTTTTCAGTTTGCTCTCTTGTAGTTCATTTGAAATGAAGATGTGCTACATTTTTCATTTTTCTCTCTTGTAGTTCATTTGAAATCAAGATATTTGAGACTGCAAGTCACGGATATAATCTTGAGCATTGGCAGATAATTCACCAAGCCCTTCAGGTATGTCCAAGTCCTGAAGACCTACATCCTCTTCAAAGACAACTTCCATTTTAGATGTTTTTTTCTTACACTTGGCCGAGTCTGACTCATTGTGATCACTATCATCCAAATCCTCTAGATTGTTAATGTCAGAAGTCTCCTCCTTTTGCCTAGTCAAAGAAGAAACTTCAGATATGTAAAGGATTTTTTGAAGGCAAAGACGATACTCTGCATTTTGTAGTGTGTACCCAGTCATCATGGAAGAAACCAGGAGTCTTGATAGAGGCTCCCAAAATGCTTCAATTAAGACATGAAACTGATATGATCGAAAAGTTCCAAGAATTCCAAATATTGTCCTCTTCATTGCATCCAAAGTATCAACGGATACATAATTTTGTATAAGGCTCACATCTAATGGCTCTATCTCATGTATCAAGCTCAAAATCACTAAATCCTCTTTTCTGAAACTGCCTTGGGATAAAGCGAAGTGGTTTTTATCACTACCATCTGCTCCTTCCCTAAACAATTTTCTGCCTCCTCCTCCTCTTCCTCTTCCTCTTCCTCTGCCCACACCATGGATCAGACACTTCGGAACCCCATTTTCTCAGAGTTTCTGCCAAAAGATGAACGATTCCACAATTTTTTGGGGCTCCTGCACCATCCATTTTTTTTTAACCTTAAATCATGTCAAGCGGGTTAAAAGAGGGATCCTAGGAAACACAACCGAAGGATACGCTAAACCTGTTACCATAATCTGCAAAACACCACCGAATCGCTCAATGATTTTAGCGATGGGTTACACTTCATTCTATTAATGCATAATGCAAGTGCGTAGGAATTGGGCGAGCCTTATTTCAGCTGCCATAGGCCCATTAATGCGCCTAGGCAGAAAATGCCGGACGCACGATGATCTACGGTTTTAATCCGATGAGGAGCATTTCCTGCCTGAGCGCATTAATGGGCCTATGGCAACGAAAATAAAGTTCGCGAAGATGTTCATGGTTCCACTTCTCTGAATCTTTCCATGTGGGAGTCACCATGACCATGACCAGAAACAATGCTCCCTCGTCCCCCCACCTTCTCGAGTGAAGTAAGAAAAGAGTGATATCAGAGGGTAAACTGGTCCATTCTCACATGAACAAGAAGGGAAATTGGAATTATACCAGATGTGTCATGTTCTCGTCCTTACTACACATCTTTTCCCATGCCTTTAAACACGATTATGATACAGATAATAAATTCTCTGCGGGGCGGGACCCACCAGATATTTCAACCACATCTTGAGAAGCGTTTCTTTCTCCACTAGTCTTGACTCGTCAACCTCTTGTTGTGTGTTGTTGTTATAAATTGACTTTTATTATTTCGATTTCCCATCACATAAAAAAATGAAATACTAAATGCTATCAATAAATAATGACCATTCAAAACATAATGATTTAATTGTAGACAAAAATCGAATTTTATTATCTCAATTTCTAATCACATAAGAAATATAATACTAAATGCTATTAATAAATAATGACCATGCAAAACATTGTGACACTAATCGTTTATTTACTGTCCAAGCAATTCAAGGTTGGTGAGGATAGCCGCCATAGTTCCCCAATCCTTGGGTGGTATCTACATGAGGCCAAACTTCAGCGGGTTTATAAATAATTTTGTTTTTATTATTATTGAAAATACTAGTTGTTTGTTGTTGTTTTTTTAAATAAAAAAATAGTTTAACGATCTAACGAGAAGTTTGGGTAAGAATTACAGTTTACATTTTTATAAATTATTAATAATACACAAAATGACAATGTAATTTTAGGTATTAAAATTATACTAATAAAAAATAGGTGGATGATTTTACGAAATTTTATATCTTTATAAATAGTTAGTGTTGGACTTGGAGTATGCTCTAAAATTGTTTTTCTTTGTTAAAAGTTTGTCATATACAGAAACAAGTTAACCACCCAAAACCTAGAGGTATATGGCAGGAGTGAAAACCTGCTCCTTACGAATCACCATTAAGTCATTCCAGGTGACTTGGTTATCCTCACTCTTGGTTATATATATATATATATATATATATATATATATATATATATATATATATATATATAGCTTTTATATACATAAAATGGTGATGTAAATTTAGGGATTGAAATTGTATTAATAAAAAATAGATTATTAATAGGTTATTTTTATAAAAAAATACGTAAGTGGATTTAGCACTCTAAAAAATGGTTAGAGCACTTAGATTGTACAAATTATACAACTCAAATTTATGATTCCAACAAATCCTTAATAGATTTCAAACAAAATTAAATAAAAAATATACTAGAAAATAATCAAAACATTTAATAATTAAAATGTAAAATAAAATTAATAAAAAAATAACTTATTTTTAAAATCAAATGATTTAAAACTTCAAATATAAAATGATTTAGACCTTTTACTAATTAAAACATGATTTAAACATCAACTAGATATGTCTTCATTTCTTTTACTATTTCTGATGTTTGATACTAGAAGGAGTCTTTGGATAGCACTGACCACACAAAATTTTGGTATGTTGGAGGAGCTAAAACCATAATAGATGACATTGATATGTTGAAGGAGCTAAAACCATAATAGATGGCATTGGTCATTGCAAAAACCTGCCAGGGAAGAAATTATGGTTGCCAATTCCAAAAGTACCTCATAATGTCTTTTCGGATCAAACAAGAAAAAAATTGCTTAGATAGATTGTATAACTCATATATTCTACCCTGTAAACTCCATAAATGAACGCTTTCTTTCTAAAATTGAAGTTCTTCATGTGTACTAGGAAACTCCTCCCAAGGTAAATCGTCATTGTTGTAGAAAAGTTTCATAAACAATGAAAGTACATCTTGATTCACAATGACTACAAACAACATTTTCGAAAACAAATCTTTCTTTTTGAGTTGCTAAAGCTCAGATGTCAAATCTAATTGCATGCTCCCAAATATTAATATACATATGCTTTCTTAATATTAATATAGGTATGGTTTCTACCATTATTTCCAAATTCAAAATTTGTTAGTTTTCTTTTCGCATTTTATTGTGAATATTATGTTTTCATGAACAAGGAACACCACACATACTTATAATATTGCAAAAAATTGCATTATATTGAAGTACATAAATATATGTATCGAGCATTGCTTATTGTATCTCAAAAATTCTTGCAGACAACATAAATAACATAAGGAGCTATGCCACAAAACTATTTCTTCAAACTAAGAGTACAAAATAGAATAATGGAAACTGTGATGCTTGAAAATCAATTTAATTAAGTGCCTCATTTCTTACTTGTTAAAGATGATGAACCATTTGTGGATTTCAGGAGAACCATTGCAACCAATATTTCAATCCTTTTGCAAAGGACTATTGTATATAAATGGCATATTCATACAACAACCTTTTTACAGAAATGCTAAAGTAAACTTTCTTAAAAGACACACTTGACTCAATTTCCCGATTACATAGCTTTTCACAAGTACTTTCACAATATTCATTAATACAACAATTCTATCTGTAATATGATTTTTGCTCATCTTCACAAAAATTTACTAATAAAAGTAATTTATCCCAAATTCCAGTGATAACGTTAACTGATAGATATCTCATAATTCTCGTGTTCAGAATTTATTTCATGCCATTTAAAAAAACCCAAAAAAATTGAACTCCTCTGTACCTTGTTCTTACAAGAATTTCCATTATTCTGAAACATTTATATTAATGTAGCTTCCTTCTTAAATTTAATCTCGTACTACATTTTTTAGAATATATATAAAAACTCAATTTTCTATTATGTTTCATTGTTTATATATTTTATTTTATTATTGTCTTCCACATTCTTATTCCACATTCTTATTTCTATCCCTATCGAAATCCCTTTACACCTCTCGGTGCAATGACCAGCATCCCTATCGAAGTCCCTTTACACCTCTTGGTGCACTGACCAGTAAATTATGTCTTTTAATATATGACACATGTTATTGATTTTAAGTACAATCGTTTTAATAGTATATGAAAATTACATTAATAATCTTAAGCCGGAGATTAGAATTTTGGTTAGGTGTGCAAATGGTACATAAGCCGGAGACTAGATTTTTGTTTGGTGTGCAAGTTGGGCTAACTAAGATAGATTTTTAGATTTTTGTTGGGCGTGCAAGTTGGACTACTTTCGTTTTTATAAAATATCTAGGATTATTGTTGCGCGTGCTAGTTGGGCTAGTTCGATTTTTAATAAAATGTCAGTGTAAGGGTTTTCCTTCCATCCATGGATCAACCTATATTTGGTTTTTGCATTTGGCTGTAAAACATATATAAGGGGGCATTACATTATGGATGGGAGATTTGAAGTGTGTATATGTAAATTATTATAATATATTGTGTTCTTCCATTTCGCTCTTTTAATACAAGTGAATGGGAAATTGGTAGTGTATATATGTGTGAGAGAAAAATAGGTTTAAATTTTTTGCTGAATTAATTTATATTTATATATAATGATTAATAATGATTATTTTAATAATAATTAAGTTATAATAAATTTATTTATTGTTAACTCGCTTGTATCCTATATCTGTTTAAACCCAAAATATATAAAGTATCGAGCGAGATAGAATCTTTTTTAGGTGCAATACTTTTTTAAACTACAAAACTTGAGAAATGTTTCTCTTTATATATGCAAAATTAGCCAATCACTTTTTTGTTTAATCTCATAGCTATGAAAAATTTAGTTTTTTACTAATGGTCATTCAATTGAATTCATTTCAGATGTGACAATTCAAGCATAGTGACAACCTTGAACAACCATTTAAAGTGAAATTGTGACAATGAAGATGATGTCTTGCTATGACAACTTGGAAAAAAGTCGAAAAAAAAACTCAGGATAATTATTATTGCAAAGAGACTTGAAATAATTCAACTTGCCGAGTTACATCTTGATATCTTATGCAGGAGAAATAGAGTCTTCAATTTAATGTAAGTGTGCCCCAATAATACCCTTGTCAATTGTGTAATGTGAAGTGTCTCAACTAATTTAAACACCCAACAATCAATTTAGAAGGAATGCATTCATCCACATTTTACAAAAAGATCACTAAAGCCTTGTCTTAACTTTAAAATCTCTTATTTTTGGGTTGCTCGGTCTTTTCAACCATATTAATAAAGATATTATATGTTTCTTTTGCATCTTATTTGTAAAGTTATATAATAAATTTCAGCAACATGGATGAGGACAAATAATTATTTATGAGAGATTTTAACATCGAGGCTTATGAGGGTTTCTAACATCCACACACATGTCTTGTTAGTACTTCTAGTACTTCTAATAGGTAAGAATTTGTAAAAGCTTGAGGTTATTGAACTTGATTTTGCATTTGTTCCAAAACTAATTTTCCATTAGTGAAAAGATTTGTAGCCACAAGTTTGAATCTTTAGGAAGTAGATAAATGAATTCAACTTCATGCTTCACCTTTTCCTTTCTACTCCAGTTTTAAGTTTATATATATATATATATATATATATATATATATATATATATATATATATATATATATATATATAATTTAACTTATTGTTATTATTATTAGTTGCATAATTCTAGCAATAACATCTCACTTTAAGGGCAAATCAGTTAACTCAATCTAGACTTAACATAGTTACAACAATATATTACCAGCCTAGATCCATCTTAATTCTAGATCTACCAAGCACCGAGAGGGATCAAATCTCTTTTCACTTTAAAAGAGCTTTGTATCTCAAGAAATTTGATCCATGTCCGTGCTTGGTAGATCCAAAATTAAAATAGATCTAGGTTGATTTAATTATTAATTATAATTATAATTATAAATGTAATTATTATTTTTGTGTTTTTTATTTTATTAATTTTATTTTTATTTTGTGAGAGGAAATCTTGTATAAAATATAGTATTATAGTATTATATTTTATCCAATATTTGTTACTACTCCCACCCAGTAACATGTGGCCAATGGTGGGGGGAATTACTAGTTAAAATGTAATATTATTACATTTTACCTAATAGTTCTCATCACCTCCCAACCTAAATATTACATTTTACTCAATATTTCCCCTCACTAATACTAATTTAACAATTGAGTTTGTTTACTTTTAAACTTCAAATATAAAGAAAAATTACAATAAAAGTGGACCAATTGAGCGAAAATATTGGGTAAAATATAATACTATAGTATTATATTTGACGTAGTATTTCTTGCAAATTAGTAAAAAGTGGATGAAAATAGGCATAAATATTAGATAAAATGTAATAATTACATTTTACCTCATATTTCTCTCACCTCCTCCCCTCACCCCAACTCACTTTCATAGTTGAGCTTATCCATTTCTAAACTTACCATCCTAGATCTATCAAAGCTCTATTTCTATAGCACATTATTACACATAAATTAAGAGAATATATTACATATATCATATTAAAGTGATGATCAAAGAAGCCATTAGAACGAAGAAGCAATTATTGTTCTATACTTTGTGTGATCTTGTTTAACCTTAAACTTCTTAAATAATACACTTTCATGAATCTCCCAATAGCCTCTAGGAAGCTCTAAAACTTCTAGGCATATATACATATTATGTATTCATCCATTTAACTATAGAAACAAAACATACGAAAAGACATATGGTCATCGAACAAATCCATACAATTGACAAGTGCAAACATATCCATAAAAACGTTTTACCTTTACAGGCTGCATGGATTCAATGCCATCATTTTCTACAACTAATTATGTATCTAAATATAACATCAAACTAAGATGGATCTAGCCTAATTTAATTTCTCCCTTAAATAGGTTATATTCCACATGAATACCATAGGTCAATATCGTGGTCATTTTTTTTAATTATTAATTTTTATAGGGTTATTTTTATTTTATTTTATTTTCACCAAGTTAAAATGTTTACATTATATTAAGTTAGATTAAGTTACACGTGTCTACCATATTTTATTTTACATTAATGTTACACATCTCTAACATCCTGGGTTTGGAGAACACCTCTCATCTCAATGCATAATTTTATTAAAAAGAATTAAAAAATATATATCGTATTTTAAAATAAAAATATTATATTTTAAAATATTATATTCAAAATATAGAATCCACCAACTCTAAATTAACTATTTTATATGTTGAATTTATATTTTATTTATACATAATAATTATATATTTTTAATTAGGATTGATATTAAACATTTATGCTTGACATCAACTCCACATTGAATTATAAAGTATCTCTAAATGAAATAACATGATAATATCTCTTTCATATTAATTTTAAAATACCTTTTAACCCACTAAATTTCAAATAATAAAATTTAATTTAAAATATTTAATATATATAAGATTTAAACCAGTATATTATTCAGCAATGAATATATATACATCTCGTGTATTAATAAATTAAATATTATATATATATATATATATATATAACAAAATATGCAACCAATATTTAATCTATTAATACACTAGATGTATATATACTCATCCCGAATAATATACTTGTTTAAATCCAAAAATAAACTTATACAACCTCAAACATTAATGGAACTATATCACAATAAATATTAGTTGCACACATAATAATCCAAACTTAAAAAGCATGTGTGGAAAACATACGATACAAATGATGATATTTTTTGAACATTTTAATATTAAAGTAGCGTTTTTAGTCCATAAAAAAATGTGAATGTTAGAAAGCGACATCCGATGTGACATTTGATAGAAATACCAACTTAAACCAATAATATACGTTTACCAAACTTAATAATGATGTTTGACATTTAACTCGTTATTGCATTATTGAGGTGAGGATCGAGAAATTTCCATGGAAGCTCAATAATTTAACATTATTATTATCATTATTAAATATAACAATTTAAAACTACCGTGATTATCCTGAAAGTTAAATAATTGGACATTAATATTAAATAGGGGCATTTTATTAAGAGTAAAGAGTTGTTAAATTAAAATTTTACATATTAACATTGTTATTCATCCTCTAGTCAATTTTAGAGAGTACGAGAGTACATCACTACAAGGGTGAAGGCACCGTCCATTTGCCAATCCGGCGTGAGCATACAGGTCTCCTACCAGTGGCCCTTGCCGGAGTAACCAAAAACCCCAACATGTGCTTTGGCAACCCATTGACAGAAACATTGATCATAAGGTTTGGCATGAGATTTATGGAGCTTGATGGATTTCTGGAGTTTGATGTGTTACCGAAAATACATTTTTTCGAACTGATTTTTGTTTGAATTTTGAGAGATTGACTTAATAAATTCTAAATTCTATATATAAACAAGTTGATTTGGAGAACTCTAATATCCAATTTTGTTGCAACTAAGTAAATAAATTTTTTAATAAGAAAAAGAACTTGCAACAATATTAATATTATTGAGTATTCATTAATAAAATGTGAGTTTTTTTTGTTTTAATGAATTGTAGGCACTGACAAATATCAAAAATAAAATGTCATTCATCAAGGGAATTATGTTTTATCGAGCTCGCTCAATCATTCGAAAATTAGAAATAAGATTACCATAAAATTAGAAAATTATTTTTGAACTTAAGAAAAAATATGAATATTAAGCATTTTCTCCAAACTTTGGTTAAAATTGCAATAAACTCGGAGAAATATTGAAAGTCAAGGTGTGTCAATGTGAGGCGGTTGCTCCTTGACTGGGCAGGGACTAATAAGAAACCTGATCCATTACCCAAGTTCCAAATATAACTATGAATGATTGATTGATTGCTAATGGCAGTTGGAATCATTCTAAAACGATGCCTAAAATTGGTTAAACCTTTTCTATATAATTTTATAAGGCAAATTCAATTTTCAACACAGATTTTGTTACAAAGATAAAAATAACAAAAGCCACAGGATGGCAATGTCACTGAGCTTGTCTTTTTGCACATTGCCATTAGTTGACTTTTGTTTATTGTGCAATGTTGTGTAATTTGCATTATGCATGTTTGATTTAATGCCAAATTGGTAAAATTTGGGCATAATGATTTTGCACATTGCCACCACTTGACTTTTGTTTATCGTGCAATGTTGTGTAATTTGCATTGTGCATGGTTGATTTAATGCCAAATTGTTCAAATTTAGGTGTAATGCCCATTACATATCTTGTTAAGGTTGAAGACACAATAAGATTGTGGTCTTAAGGGCAATGAACCCAATTTGTAATGGCCCTATAACATTGAACCATTCTCCAGGCCGGTGTTGAGAAGTTATCGACCATGCAAGGTTCTATTATATATTTTATTAAAAGTATCTAAAATCTCAGTTTTCATTATTTTAAGAAATACATTTTAAATTAGATTAATAAGTTGGATATCTCATTTTATACAATTTGAGTGGGCCTAATGGTTAAGAGCATGTGTTTCCTCGTAAGAGATTACAAGTTAAAAACCATAGAAGGTAGAATATGTAAGACTCAGTAGACTTCAGCAGTCAAATCGTTGCCCAAAATAATTAGATATATATTTAACCAAAATCTAATAAATATAAATATTTACATACCATAGTCAAGAACAGTCTTTAAATATAACATAATATACAGATCCCAACTGAAGTGATCAAACTTCATTGTTCTAGAAAATCCACTTATAAAAAGATAGTTGGAAATGCAATTTTTCATAAAGTTGACCAACACAAATTTGTTGAACAATACATATAAATTGTAATAGCCAATTAAATAAAGCCAGCTCTTAAACACAACTATCACACTTGCAATGGTGAATGTTCTTCTTTATTCAAAAGTCAAATTTCAAATACGACATTGTTATTGTGTTATTCATAAACAAGCAATAATAGGGAAATAATAATAATGGAAAACCTAATGTATCTGTAGATGCAATCAAGATACAACATAATCTTGGT
The DNA here is from genome assembly GCA_034641835.2 of Pinus albicaulis. NCBI lineage: Eukaryota > Viridiplantae > Streptophyta > Pinopsida > Pinales > Pinaceae > Pinus > Pinus albicaulis. The sequence continues at coordinate 1,125,625,492 of CM076575.1, forward strand.
ATGCATAGTTCAAGATACTGCATAATGATGCCCCAACGATGGTCAAAACATCCTACAAACAGGGTTTAAAAGCAGGCTAGCATATGCCACGTATCCCAACACTCATAGAGGATCAATTCCAGTGGCTAGGTCGTATTCAATGTAGTCCTAAAATTGAAGGAATCAAAAGAAACAAAAGATTATAAGCCCTTACCATAATGAAATAAAATGGTGCACTTGGTAAATGCAAACATCAAGGACTATTACAATTTTTTTCTCTCCAGTCATAACTTTTATGTGATCTAAATTGTTGAGGCAGGGGTGTGCCCTATCGCCTCTATTATTCATATTAGTTATGGATTTTTTAACTATAAAAATCAATAGGGCAGCTGAGAATGGAAGGTTTAATGGCATTGAAATCAGTCCTCAATTGAAGTCAACTCAGAGTTTGTTTGTTGATGACATTCTCATCTTCGGGATGCTGATTAGGAAATGTTGGATGGTTATGTATGACATTTTAAAACTTTTTAGCGATGATACAGGGATGTTGGCCAGTGAAGAGAAGTCGTGCATTTACTGTACAGAGGGGGACGATGTGAAGTTTCGGGACTTAGCTATTCTATTTAATTTTAATAGGGCTCCTCTGAAAGTTGGGCTGACATAGTTAGGCTTCAGAATGAAAGCTTCAAATTATACTGTGGAAGATTGGAGCTGGCTGATAATTAGATACCGGAATAAGCTTAATACTTGGTCAGCAAAGTGGTTATCAAGAGGTGGTAGACTGATTTTGACAAAGGCTGTCCTCAACAAATCATTGTCTATTGGGCTCATCTTTATGTTCTTCCAAAGAAAACATTGAGGGAAATCAGGAAAATTATGGAAAAGTTTATTTGGGGAGGGGGGAGAGAGATAAAAGATCCATCCATCTTACTAAATGGGAAGTCTTGACTCTCCCTAAAGATAGAGGGGGCTGGGGCATTTTAGATATGGAGATATTTGGGAACTCCCTCATCATAAATTCTTGATGGCGGTGTCTGCATGGTAAAAGTAAATGGCATGATATAATCAAACATAAGTACTTGGGCAGAGTTTCTGTGGAGGATATGGCCATATCGGGTTGGATCGTATGTAGGTGCAGATCGAATATTTGGAAAGGTTTTGGTAATATGTGGCTTGTTATTATGGAACATATGAAATGGGTTTTCAGGAATGGGTTAAAAATTCTTATTGGTAGTGGGAAGTTGCTGGGGATGGAAGATCTTCAGCCTCAAATTGAGGACTTAGTACATATGTTAAATCAAAGGGAGATTTTCTTCATTCAACAAATTATTGATGTATGGGTCGGGGAGGTCCCAAGATGGAAAAGCTTTGTTGATTTGGGGTTGGACATAAAATGGGAAGGTAAGTGGTTGCAGTATATGAGCAGGCTTAATTTGATGGGTTTGTGCAGGATGGCAGAGGGTGATCGACTTTTATGGGTGAGTAAGGAAGCAAAGGAGGGTCTAAAAGCCAAGGAAATATATTTGATTTTGATAAAAAATAAGGTGGCGCAAGATTCTGATTGTTGGTTTAAAGTTTTATGGAAATCCAGAGTTCAAATAAAAATGATTATATTTTTATGGCTTGTATGGAAGGACAAAAATCTAACTTGGAGAAATTTACAGAAAAGAGGGTGGCAGGGACCTGGTTTCTATTCGCTATGTGGGAAAGAGGAGGAGGACAAACTCCATATGTTTTATTTATGCCCCTTTGCTCTTAAAACACTGACATTTGTTTGTGCAAAGCTTAAGATCAATATTCTGGCTTATCAATCAACGGAGGATTGTACGAGATGGTGGCTTAACAGAGGGGAGCAAGTTAGGACTATTCATATTCTATTTCATTGGCATATCTGGTGTACTCGAAACATGAAAATTTTTTAGGGCACTCCTTGTAATCCCATTAATACTGCTTTTCATATTATTAGCTCATGGGAACACTTGAAGATTGAAAAAAAGCCTCCTCGTGATCTGTCGTATCGTTTCTTCCCCTATGAGGTTCTTTATCCTATAGGGTATTTTGATGGGGCCTCACAGCACTCTATCTGTGGATGTGGGGCTTGGTTATTGATTTCACCTAAGTGCCATTACAAAATTTTCTGGAACGGTGGAATAAGAACGACTACGAAGGCTGAAGTTCTGGCTCTCTAGGGGCTTCTTTGGTTTTCCAGTCAGTTGTACATGGAAAAGATCTGGATTATCGGGGATTCAAAATTATTGACTGATCACATGAATCAGAGAGCTTCTATCAACATGGGATCGCTTGCTCACTGGCTGGAGAGAATAAAAATCTTGAAGAGTTCCTTTTCTGTCATCTCTTTCCATCATGTCTATAGGGAGAAGAACAATGTAGCTGATCGTTTATCAAAGAAAGGACTGGAAGGCAGTTTCAGTGAAATGCATTATCAGCTACATAGGTCAGATGGTTGTGGAGAAAATGGTATTGTGAACTTCTTGTGAACGGGAGTTCATTTATTTTTAAGTTTAGATTGATAATTTTGAACTTTTGTTTATGTAGACAACTCTCTGTTTAAGATGTAATATTTTTGATGATGTGACTGCTTAAGAAATGGTACTTTGTTATAGATGGACAGGTTCTTGTTTTTTGTCCAGGTCCTTGTGACAGGATCAGATTTGATCTCCCTATGGGATACTCAGAAAGTTTTTGTAGATTTTTGAAAAAGTTTATGTTTGGGCAGATACAGTTGTTTCTGGTACATAATATATAACCAGAGTATTTTTCGTGTTGAAAAAAAAAAAGCTTCGGTAATGCCACTCCACAATAAAATTTATCGTGTGAACTTTGACACCACAGTTCAATCTTGCATACAATTCACATAGCTCACATTTTCATTCATATCCATGAGAGACCACAAAATTACCTAAGACAAACAAACCCCAGATTTATTCACTAACCAAATTCAAAACAAAATGGAGTTCACAAAGCCTCTTCAGATTGTGGACATGTGGAATGACATGGGCGTAGCGAGAACTTGATTTTGAGAGTTCCATCTGGTACAAGGCCTTCATTGGTGCTATGGTATTGATATTCGTAATTATAGGTTGCCTCCATCCAGACGATTGCACTGACTATTTCCCTCTGTCGAGAATTGAAAAACATATGTATCAACTTACTTGGATGATATTATGAGCAGATTGACTATGGCACAATCCTTAGGGATTCAAAACGAAATATAGGTTTGGCTTCTGGGTTAATCCCATGACTCATGCTCTTATAATTATGCAAGCGAAGGGCAATGGGAATGCCGATATATTGTCACATTTTAATGCCATTAGCATATATTGTCACATTTTAATGCCATTAGCCTGTGTAAGCACGCCCACTAAAAGAGTCGTTGGGAATTTTGCATCTTACAAAACGAATTATAAACCTTTCCACTTACGCTTTTTTGTTGCACGAGTTGAAACTAGAAAGAAAAATTTACAATTGTTTCAGCATTATCCTCATCCCAGCATCTTATAACACCGACAATTCAATTTTCAAATTGAGGCAGTTCTTTTGAATGCATTTTAGGAGACAATGTTGCAACAAATCCATGTATAACACATTGAATTACCGCTTGAACTTTAGAAGAGGTGGGCTCTGAGAGTTCGACCATATTTTCTAGCTCCAAAGATCTGAAGTAATCTAATCAATCATTATTTTCCTCCACAACTAAATTTTGCATCTGCAGTGCTACATTTTTCAGTTTGCTCTCTTGTAGTTCATTTGAAATGAAGATGTGCTACATTTTTCAGTTTTCTCTCTTGTAGTTCATTTGAAATCAAGATATTTGAGACTGCAAGTCACGGATATAATCTTGAGCATTGGCAGATAATTCACCAAGCCCTTCAGGTATGTCCAAGTCCTGAAGACCTACATCCTCTTCAAAGACAACTTCCATTTTAGATGTTTTTTTCTTACACTTGGCCGAGTCTGACTCATTGTGATCGCTATCATCCAAATCCTCTAGATTGTTAATGTCAGAAGTCTCCTCCTTTTGCCTAGCCAAAGAAGAATCTTCAGACATGTAAAGCATTTTTTGAAGGCAAAGACGATACTCTGCATTTTGTAGTGTGTACCCAGTCATCATGGAAGAAACCAGGAGTCTTGATAGAGGCTCCCAAAATGCTTCAATTAAGACATGAAACTGATATGATGGAAAAAATCCAAGAATTCCAAATATTGTCCTCTTCATTGCATCCAAAGTATCAACGGATACATAATTTTGTATAAGGCTCACATCTAATGGCTCTATCTCATGTATCAAGCTCAAAATCACTAAATCCTCTTTTCTGAAACTGCCTTGGGATAAAGCGAAGTGGTTTTTATCACTACCATCTGCTCCTTCCCTAAACAATTTTCTGCCTCCTCCTCCTCTTCCTCTGCCCACACCATGGATCAGACACTTCGGAACCCCATTTTCTCAGAGTTTCTGCCAAAAGATGAACGATTCCACAATTTTCTGGGGCTCCTGCACCATCCATCTTTTTTTTATCTTAAATCATGTCAAGCGGGTTAAAAGAGGGATCCTAGGAAACACAACCGAAGGATACGCTAAACCTGTTACCATAATCTGCAAAACACCACCGAATCGCTCAATGATTTTACCGATGGGTTACCCTTCATTCCATTAATGCATAATGCAAGTGCGTAGGAATTGGCCACTAAAGATGTTCATGGTTCCACTTCTCTGAATCTTTCCATGTGGGAGTCACCATGACCATGACCAGAAACAATGCTCCCTCGTCCCCCACCTTCTCGAGTGAAGTAAGAAAAGTGTGATATTAGAGGGTAAACTGGTCCATTCTCACATGAACAAGAAGGGAAATTGGAATTATACCAGATGTGTCATGTTCTCGTCCTTGCTACAAATCTTTTCCCATGCCTTTGGACACGATTATGATACAGACAATAAATTCTCTGCGGGGCGGGACCCACCAGATATTTCAACACATCTTGAAAAGCGTTTCTTTCTCCACTAGTCTTGACTCGTCAACCTCTTTTTGTGTGTTGTTGTTATAAATTGACTTTTATTATTTCGATTTCCCATCACATAAAAACTGAAATACTAAATGCTATCAATAAATAATGACCATTCAAAACATAATGATTTAATTGTAGACAAAAATCGAATTTTATTATCTCAATTTCTAATCACATAAGAAATATAATACTAAATGCTATTAATAAATAATGACCATGCAAAACATTGTGACACTAATCGTTTATTTACCGTCCAAGCAATTCAAGGTTGGTGAGGATAGCCACCATAGTTCCCCAATCCTTGGGTGGTATCTATATGAGGCCAAACTTCAGCGGGTTTATAAATAATTTTGTTTTTATTATTATTGAAAATACAATTAATTTGTAGTTGTTTTTTTAAATAAAAAAAATAGGTTAACAATCTAACGAGAAGTTTGGGTAAGAATTAAAGTTCACATTTTTATAAATTATTAATAATACACGTAATTTTAGGTATTAAAATTATACTAATAAAAAATAGGTTGATGATTTTACGGAATTTTATGTCTTTATAAATAGTTAGTGTTGGATTTGGAGTATGCTCTAAATTTGTTTTTTTTGTTAAAAGTTCGTCATATACAGAAACAAGTTAACCACCCAAGACCTAGAGGTATATGGCGGGAGTGGCTTACTGCTCCTTAATCACCATTAAGTCATTCCAGGTGACTTGGTTATCCTCACTCTTGGTTATATATATATATATATATATATATATATATATATATATATATATATATATATAAGCTTTTATATACACAAAATGGTGATGTAAATTTAGGGATTGAAATTGTATTAATAAAAAATAGATTATTAATAGGTTATTTTTTTAAAAAAATACATAAGTGGATTTCGCCTCTAAAAAATGGTTAGAGCACTTAGATTGTACAAATTATACAACTCAAATTTATGATTCAACAAATCCTTAATAGATTTCAAACAAAATTAAATAAAAAAATATGCTAGAAAATAATCAAAACATTTAATAATTAAAATGTAAAATAAAATTAATAAAAAAATAACTTATTTTTAGAATGAAATGATTTAGAACTTCAAATATAAAATTATTTAGAGATTTTACGGTTTAAAACATGGTTTAAACATCAGCTAGATATGTCCTCATACTGTTTCTCATTTTTTATACTTAACGGATTTTATGGATACCATTGGTCGCACATAATTATGGTATGCTAGTGGAGTTAAACCCATAATAGATGACATTGTTATGTTGAAGGAGCTAAAACTATTATAGATGACATTGGTCATTGGAGCAACCTGCTAGGGAGAAAATAGTGGTTACCAATTTCAAAAGTACCTTGGAATGTCTTTTCTAATCAAACAAGAAAAAATTGCTTTACTAGAGAGATTGTATAACTCATATGTTTAACCATAACAAACTCCATAAATGAAACGCTTTCTTTCTAAAATTGAAATTCTTCATGTGTACTAGAAACTCTCCCAAGGTAAATCGTCATTGTTGTAGAAAAGTTTTCACAACAATGAAAGTACATCTTCAAATTCTAATGACTTCTAAACAACATTTTTCGAAAGCAAATCTTTCTTTTTGAGTTGCTAAAGCTCAAATGTCAAATCTAATTGCATGCTCCAAATATTAATATACATATACTTTAATATTAATATAGGTATAGTTTCTATTATTTAGTTAAAAAAAAGCAGATTTTCTTTCGCATTTTATTGTGAATATTATGTTTTCATGAACAAGGAACACCACACATACTTATAATATTGCAAAAAATTGCATTATATTGAAGTACATAAATATATGTATCGAGAATTGCTTATTGTATCTCAAAAATTCTTGCAGACAACATAAATGACATAAGGAGCTATGCCACAAAACTGTTTCTTCAAACTAAGAGTACAAAATAGAATAATGGAAACCGTGATGCTTGGAAATCAATTTAATTAAGTGCCTCATTTCTTACTTGTTAAAGATGATGAACCATTTGTGGATTTCAAGGCAACCAATATTTCAATCCTTTTGCAAAGGACTATTGTATATAAATGACATATTCATACAACAACCTTTTTACAGAAATGCTAAAGTAAGCCCTTTCTTAAAAGACACACTTGACTCAATTTCCCGATCACATAGCTTTTCACAAGTACTTTCACAACATTCGTTAATACAACAATTCTATCTATAATATGATTTTTGCTCATCTTCACAACAATTTACTAATAAAAGTAATTTATCCCAAATTCCAGTGATAACTTTAACTGATAGATATCTCATAATTCTCGTGTTCAGAATTTATTTCATGCCATTTAAAAAAACCCAAAAAAATTGAACTCCTCTGTACCTTGTTCTTACAAGAATTGCCATTATTCTGAAACATTTATATTAATGTAGCTTCCTTCTTAAATTTAATCTCCTACTACATTTTTTAAAAGATATATAAAAACTCAATTTTCTATTATATTTCATTGTTTATATATTTCATTTTATTATTGTCTTCCACATTCTTATTCTTATTCCTATCCCTATCGAAATCCCTTTACACCTCTGGGTGCAATGACCAACATCCCTATCGAAGTCCCTTTACACCTCTTGGTGCATTGACCAGTGAATTATGTCTTCTAATATATGACACATGTTATTGATTTTAAGTACAATCGTTTTAATAGTATATGAAAATTACATTAATAATCTTAAGCCGGAGATTAGAATTTTGGTTAGGTGTGCAAATGGTACATAAGCCGGAGACTAGATTTTTGTTTGGTGTGCAAGTTGGGCTAACTCAATAGATTTTTAGATTTTTTGTTGTTCAGGATTGGACTACTTTCACGTTTTTTATAAAATATCTAGGATTATTGTTGCGCGTGCTAGTTGGGCTAGTTCGATTTTTAATAAAATATCAGTGTAAGGGTTTTCCTTCCATCCATGGATCAACCTATATTTGGTTTTTGCATTTGTGTAAAACATATATAAGGGGGCATTACATTATGGATGGGAGATTTGGAAAGTGTGTATATGTAAATTATTATAATATTGTGTTCCTCCATTAACTCTTTTAATAAGTGAATGAGGAAATTGGTAGTGTATATATGTGTGAGAAAAATAGGTTTTAATTTTTTTGCTGAATTAATTTATATTTTATATACAATGATTAATAATGATTATTTTAATAATAATTAAGTTATAATAAATTTTATTGCCGAGTGCTAAACATATCTTATATCCGTTTAAACCCAAAATATATAAAGTACTGAGCTAGATAGAATCTTTTTAGGTGCAATACTTTTTTAAACTACAAAATTTGAGAAATGTCTCTATATATATGCAAAATTAGCCAATCACTTTTTTGTTTAATCTCATAGCTACGAAAAATTTAGTTGATTACTAGTGGTCATTCAATTGAATTCATTTCAGATGTGACAATTCAAGCATGGTGACAACCTTCAACAACCGTTTAAAGTGAAATTGTGGCAATGAAGATGATAAACTGTGACAATGAAGATGATGTCTTGCTATGACAATTTGGAAAAAAGTCGAAAAAAAAAACTCTTACAATAATTATTATTGCAAAGAGACTTGAAATAATTCAACTTGCCGAGTTACATGTTGATATCTCATGCAGGAGAAATAGAGTCTTCAATTTTAATGTAAGTGTGCCCCAATAATACCCTTGTCAATTGTGTAAAGTGAAGTGTCTCAACTAGTTTAAATTTAGAAGGAATGCATTCATCCACATTTTACAAAAAGATCACTAGAGCCTTGTCTTAACTTTAAAATCTCTTATTTTTGGGTTGCTTGGTCTTTTCAACCATCTTAATAAAGCTAGTATATGTTTCTTTTGCATCTTATTTGTAAAGTTATAGAATAAATCTCAACAACATGGATAAGGACAAATAATTATTTATGAGGGATTTTAACATCGAGGCTTATGAGGGTTTCTAACATCCACACACATGTCTTGTTAGTACTTCTAGTACTTCTAATAGGTAAGAATTTGTAAAAGCTAGAGGTTATTGAACTTGATTTTGCATTTGTTCCAAAACTGATTTTCCATTCGTGAAAAGATTTGTAGCCACAAGTTTGAATCTTTAGGAAATAGATAAATGAGTTCAACTTCATGCTTCACCTTTTCCTTTCTATTCCAATTCTAAGTTTATATATATATATATATAATTTAACTTATTGTTATTATTATTAGTTGCATAATTCTAGCAATAACATCTCACTTTAAAGGCAAATCAGTTAACTCAATCTAGACTTCACATAGTTACAACAATATTATACCAACCTAGATCCATCTTAACTCTAGATCTACCAAGCACCAAGAGGGATCAAATCTCTTTTCACTTTAAAAGAGCTTTGTATCTCAAGAAATTTGATCCATGTCGGTGCTTGGTAGATCCAAAATTAAGATAGATCTAGGTTGATTTAATTATTAATTATAATTATAAATATAAATGTAATTATTATTTTTGTATTTTATTAATTTTATTTTTATTTTTATTTGTGTATTATATTTTATCCAATATTTGTTGTACTCCCACCGGTAACATGCTGGCCTTTGATGGGGGGAATTACTAGTTAAAATGTAATAATATTACATTTTACTCAATATTTCCCCTCACTAATACTAATTTAACAGTTGAGTTTGTTTACTTTTAAACTTCAAATATAGAGAAAAATTACAATAAAAGTGGACCAATTGAGCGAAAATATTGTGTAAAATATAATATTATAGTATTATATTTGACGTAGTATTTCTTGCAAACTAGTAAAAAGTGGATGAAAATAGGCATAAATATTAGATAAAATGTAATAATTACATTTTACCTAATATTTCTCTCACCTCCTCCCCTCACCCTAACTTACTTTCATAGTTGAGCTTATCCATTTCTAAACTTACCATCCTAGATCTATACTTTGTGTGATCTTGTTTAACCTTAAACTTCTTAAATAATACATTTTCATGAATCTCCCAATAGCCACTAGGAAGCTCTAAAACTTCTAGGCATATATACATATTATGTATTCATCCATTTAACTATAGAAATAAAACATAGGAAAAGACATATGGTCATCGAACAAATCCATACAATTGACAAGTGCGAACATATCCATAAAAACGTTTTACCTTTACAGGTTGCATGGATTCAATGCCATCATTTTCTACAACTAATTATGTATCTAAATATAACATCAAACTAAGATGGATCTAGCCTAATTTAATTTCTCCCTTAAATAGGTTATATTCCACATGAATACCATAGGTCAATATCGTGGTCATTTTTTTTAATTATTAATTTTTATAGGGTTATTTTTATTTTATTTTATTTTCACCAAGTTAAAATGTTTACATTATATTAAGTTAGATTAAGTTACACGTGTCTACCATATTTTATTTTACATTAATGTTACACATCTCTAACATCCTGGGTTTGGAGAACACCTCTCATCTCAATGCATAATTTTATTAAAAAGAATTAAAAAATATATATCGTATTTTAAAATAAAAATATTATATTTTAAAATATTATATTCAAAATATAGAATCCACCAACTCTAAATTAACTATTTTATATGTTGAATTTATATTTTATTTATACATAATAATTATATATTTTTAATTAGGATTGATATTAAACATTTATGCTTGACATCAACTCCACATTGAATTATAAAGTATCTCTAAATGAAATAACATGATAATATCTCTTTCATATTAATTTTAAAATACCTTTTAACCCACTAAATTTCAAATAATAAAATTTAATTTAAAATATTTAATATATATAAGATTTAAACCAGTATATTATTCAGCAATGAATATATATACATCTCGTGTATTAATAAATTAAATATTATATATATATATATATATATATAACAAAATATGCAACCAATATTTAATCTATTAATACACTAGATGTATATATACTCATCCCGAATAATATACTTGTTTAAATCCAAAAATAAACTTATACAACCTCAAACATTAATGGAACTATATCACAATAAATATTAGTTGCACACATAATAATCCAAACTTAAAAAGCATGTGTGGAAAACATACGATACAAATGATGATATTTTTTGAACATTTTAATATTAAAGTAGCGTTTTTAGTCCATAAAAAAAATGTGAATGCTAAAAAGCGGCATCCGATGTGACATTTGATAGAAATACCAACTTAAACCAATAATATACGTTTACCAAACTTAATAATGATGTTGACATTTAACTCGTTATTGCATTATTGAGGTGAGGATCAAGAAATTTCCATGGAAGCTAAATAATTTAACATTATTATTATCAATATTAAATATAACAATTTAACTCGTTATTGCATTATTGAGGTGAGGATCAAGAAATTTCCATGGAAGCTAAATAATTTAACATCATTATTATCAATATTAAATATAACAATTTAAAACTACCGTGATTATCCTGAAAGTTAAATAATTGGACATTAATATTAAATAGGGGCATTTTATTAAGAGTAAAGAGTTGTTAAATTAAAATTTTACATATTAACATTGTTATTCATCCTCTAGTCAATTTTAGAGAGTACGAGAGTACATCACTACAAGGGTGAAGGCACCGTCCATTTGCCAATCCGGTGTGAGCATACAGGTCTCCTACCAGTGGGCCTTGCCGGAGTAACCAAAAACCCCAACATGTGCTTTGGCAACCCCTTGACAGAAACATTGATCATAAGGTTTGGCATGAGATTTATGGAGCTTGATGGATTTCTGGAGTTTGATGTGTTACCGAAAATACATTTTTTCGAACTGATTTTTGTTTGAATTTTGAGAGATTGACTTAATAAATTCTAAATTCTATATATAAACAAGTTGATTTGGAGAACTCTAATATCCAATTTTGTTGCAACTAAGTAAATAAATTTTTTAATAAGAAAAAGAACTTGCAACAATATTAATATTATTGAGTATTCATTAATAAAATGTGAGTTTTTTTTGTTTTAATGAATTGTAGGCACTGACAAATATCAAAAATAAAATGTCATTCATCAAGGGAATTATGTCTTATCGAGCTCGCTCAATCATTCGAAAATTAGAAATAAGATTACCATAAAATTAGAAAATTATTTTTGAACTTAAGAAAAAATATGAATATTAGGCATTTTCTCCAAACTTTGGTTAAAATTGCAATAAACTCGGAGAAATATTGAAAGTCAAGGTGTGTCAATGTGAGGCGGTTGCTCCTTGACTGGGCAGGGACTAATAAGAAACCTGATCCATTACCCAAGTTCCAAATATAACTATGAATGATTGATTGATTGCTAATGGCAGTTGGAATCATTCTAAAACGATGCCTAAAATTGGTTAAACCTTTTCTATATAATTTTATAAGGCAAATTCAATTTTCAACACAGATTTTGTTACAAAGATAAAAATAACAAAAGCCACAGGATGGCAATGTCACTGAGCTTGTCTTTTTGCACATTGCCATTAGTTGACTTTTGTTTATTGTGCAATGTTGTGTAATTTGCATTATGCATGGTTGATTTAATGCCAAATTGGTAAAATTTGGGCATAATGATTTTGCACATTGCCACCACTTGACTTTTGTTTATTGTGCAATGTTGTGTAATTTGCATTGTGCATGGTTGATTTAATGCCAAATTGTTCAAATTTAGGCCTAATGCCCATTACATATCTTGTTAAGGTTGAGGACACAATAATATTGTGGTCTTAAGGGCAATGAACCCAATTTGTAATGGCCCTATAACATTGAACCATTCTCCAGGCCGTTGTTGAGAAGTTATCGACCATGCAAGGTTCTATTATATATTTTATTAAAAGTATCTAAAATCTCATTTTTCATTATTTTAACAAATACATTTTAAATTAGATTAATAAGTTGGATATCTCATTTTATACAGTTTGAGTGGGCCTAATGGTTAAGAGCATGTGTTTCCTCGTAAGAGATTACAAGTTAAAAACCAGAGAAGGTAGAATATGTAAGACTCAGTAGACTTCAACTGTCAAATCGTTGCCCAAAATAGTTAGATATATATTTAACCAAAATCTAATAAATATAAATATTTGCATACCATAGTCAAGAATAGTCTTTAAATATAACATAATATACAGATCTCAACTGTAGCAGTCAAACTTCATTGTTCTAGAAAATCCACTTATAAAAAGATAGTTGGAGATGCAATTTTTCGTAAAGTTGACCAACACAAATTTGTTGAACAATATATATAAATTGTAATAGCCAATTAAATAAAGCCAGCTCTTAAACACAACTATCACACTTGCAACAGTGAATGTTCTTCTTTATTCAAAAGTCAAATTTCAAATACGACAGAGTTATTGTGTTATTCATAAACAAGCAATAATAGGGAAATAATAATAATGGACAACCTAATGTATCTGTAGATGCAATTCAAGATACAACATAATCTTGGTATGCGCAGTTCAAGATACTGCGTAATGATGCCCCAACGATGGTCAAAACATCCTACAAACAGGGTTTAAAAGCAGGCTAGCATATGCCATGTATCCCAACACCCATAGGGGATCAATTCCAGTGGCTAGGTTGTATTCAATGTAGTCCTAAAATTGAAGGAATCAAAAGAAACAAAATATTATAAGCCCTTACCATAATGAAAGAAAATGGTGCACTTGGTAAATGCAAACATCAAGGACTATTACAAATTTTGTCTCTCCAGTCATAACTTTTATGTGATCTAAATTGCTGAAACGATCCTATTTCCCAACAAAAATCTCATGTTAACCTCTCCTTTCCGCCTACACCTACCTACAAGTCAGTAGAAAAAGCCTTCAACCCTTAATGGTAAGGATCTCAGAGAAGGGACCATCACACTGATCCCCACTCTCTCTGTTTTAGCTCTCCTAGGTTAGCTAAGGGGGGTGGTCCCTAAAGGAAAACTAAGTTAAAGATTTGAGCTTCTAGGAGAATAATATATTACTTTTAAAGATTTATGAGCAAATATGAGCAACTTGGAATAACAATGACCATACAACCAGTGTCTTGTAAAGAACTTGCTCAAAGGTAAAAAAGGTAATGCTCTCAAGAGTGAAAGCAAAGGAATCCTGAAATGGAAACAAAATATTGTCAGCACAGGATATCAGAAATGCTCTCAAGATAAATGAATTTATGAATCAAAGCACGTGAAGCTCTCTTGTTTACAAGGAAACAATTAGTGATATAAATATAAAACAGATGATAAAAAGGCTTGAAAGTTAAACCAACATTCATTTAGCCTTGCAACATGAAATAATAGCACTTGAAAGGAAATGAGATTCATCAACCATCCATGAACATGATGAACATTAAGCATGAAATAGAACTTGCTAAAGTAGATAATGTCAAAGTACAATAAAATTAAGCTAAACTTGTTGCAAAAGAGATTGCAATACTTGCATGAAAGGAAATGGTTCTTGAAAAAGGGAAATGATATTGCATGTGAGACTTTGAACCATCAAGAAAGAAAAATTCAAGAACTTGCAAGTCAACGAAATGTGATGAAAAATGATCTTTGTTTATTTTATTAATTAGTTCTAAAGTAAGGTTACAATTCAACTCTTTAATCTTCAAACCTCACCCTCGCCCAAAGATATTGATCCCATAGTCAAGAGTCAGTAGAGGAGTATAGGGTCCCTAAAACATCTCTTCAACCAACTTATGTTGTAGGTAAAATTTTAATGAGTGCTTGAGGTATGTAAATAAATTAATCAAAAAATTAAAAGTAACTTTCAAACTTGAGATGTACTTGCATGTCATAAAGTAGAATGCTAGTTTATGGAGAAATTTTTCCCAAATACTTATGGCAAGTAAGATGTAATTAAAGGTGAAGCATAAGTGGTCTTGGAACAAAATTCATGAGAAATTAGATTCAAGTTAAAAGCGCATGCATGCAAAAGTTTGAACTTTCTATGAAAGTAAAAATAATAGAAACCTATAGAAAAATAGATTAAGGTGCATGTAAAATAAGTGTAACGCATGATTGTGTTAATCCCCAATTAAATTATGTGCATGCAAGTGAAAAAGGTCAAATATCAAGCCACAAAGCCTCTTCAAAAAGGTGGAGAGATAGGGATACCAATGAGTAAAACCCACAGTCCCAAAACTAAGAATTTTATTAGTTATTACAAGAAGGAGAAAACTACGAAGTCTTCTCTAAAATCCAAGGAAAGTCTTCACAATTTTGGCTTGACCCATAAATCTTTCCTTGCTGAAAATTTCTACAATTTGCGGCCCACAAAAGCCCAACAAAATGTAGATTTTTCAAGGAAGAAAATGAAAGGCAAAGCCTCTTTGAGTTACATGACCAAGAGAGAGAAATAGAGACCTCAAGTTAACTCGACCTCCCTTAAGAAAAACTCAGCTTCGTCCAATAAATGTCCTATAATGCTCATGGCCAAGGTAATAAAATGATTTAGAAATTGGAGCCCCAAGGTCCTACATGCAAACTTATAAGTAGTTTTCTGAAGATGAAACCTGCAAGTAGCTACAAGACAATAAGTTAGAGAAAATCTACAACAACAAATGTTAGCTCAAAACAATCACAAAGTAATATTACAAAAAAAATCTGCAAGAGGCTAAGCCAAAGAGTATGAGCAAGCTCTCCTATTTGACTAGCCATAGCTTGGCTCTTTGAAATAACCAGGTATTAAAGAAATGAAGTACAATACTTGAAAAGTAAATTATTTTAAGTTTGATTTTTTGATGCAAGAAATAAGAGCTTCGAGAAACTTAAAAGAACCTCTGCAAGACATAATAAAATATAGATTAGACTTTCGAAATCAACACATGCGGGTTCTCCTTGAATATTTTCAAGAATGGGTTGGTTCCTCCAAGAACTTCCCCTCGCGCTTGAAAAGTTTGACCAAAGGCGGATCCTTCTACACAATCTCACCACAACATATTCAATCCACATGAAATTAAATAAAAGCAATGGAAATAGCTCCTATATATATATATATTTGACATCAAATAGAAGATTGCTTATCCTAAAACAATCAAGTAACTCTTATGCTAATATGAGATAGGTGCATACTAACATAACTTGAAACAAGCATGAAGGAAACAATAGCAAGAGGAAATAAATAGAATCATAACAACAAGTCAAGAATTTACCACATATGCAAGGAAAAATACCATCACAAGTTACCCAAAAGAATTTTGTATTATATTGCAAATACGTGTACAATTCGGCAGTGTGTCCTCAAGCCCAATAACTTGTATTACATGATACAAAATGAGAACCAAAGACTCATCTAAATAGAACTATGGGAGCCAATCCTAATGCCAAAATTGAATGAAAAGTAGCTAAGTAGAGATGATCCCAATGCAAAAAGGAATATGCAAGTGGTAACAAAATTGTCCAAGTGTAACAAATGTTGGAGATCATTGTTGTAGAATGTTATAGGTTGCCAACGAAATGTTGTGAACTATCATTAGATTAGCATTGTCCCATGTAGAAATCTCTTGAGGTTGTTATGTGCAATCGAGTGGGTAAGAAGGGAGACAAACTCCCACACAAATCTCCAAATAAAACTTGTGATTTGACACCTCTACAACCAAATATCAATGTTTCCAATCAAATATATGTATAGCGGCCAGTGAAGAGGTTGATCTATTGTGCATGTGTGGAGTTAAGTGGAGACATACTCCCAAATAATCTCAATCAAATCCATGCCATACGCTGAGATGGGCCTAGCTTTAGGGTAATGTAGTGAGTGAAAAAACCTAGAAAATTATTTGCCGCTAAAAAACAGGAATAATTAACCAAGTAAAAAAAAACACTCCAAGGTGTACTTGCTTGTTCATCGAGTCCCAACACCCTAGGATTGTTACATACCTTTATTCATCATGCTAGTGACATCTATACAATATGCTCGTAGGGCTACGAAATTTGAGGATTGAATAAGTAAAATGATAAGAAGAAGAAATAGAATTTAAAAACTTTGTTGAACTAATGATATATGATAGTACAAGTGTTCTTTGGTTCATCCTTGGGCATGGAGTCTTCACATCATCATCAGGTGCCACTCCAGTGGTCAAAATTTGGCTCCATATTGGGCTGCATGCTATATATGAAGTGATAGTGTGTGTTTTCACCAATAAAATTTCATTTTGGTTAGGAAGGTCATTTGGTATAGGCTTTATTGTGTTGGTAAATTAATTCATGAAATTGATAAAATTTTGTGAATTGGTCATAATCCTAAGTTTTTAGAGTCCCGCATTTCATCTCATTAAGGTCAAGTCAATAAAAACCTACTAAAAATCTGCATGCATTGGTTCAAATTAAGGTTTAAGCCACTTGTTCATTTTTTCCTAAGTCTGTAGCGAATTCTATGCAAAACAGGTGATTTTCACTACGAACTCACCTGACAAGTTCGTAGCGAATCTACCAACTTTCTAACTGAATTCGCTACAAACTCATGATTTTTTCAAGCAGTATGGGGATCAATCAACTGTCATTTTTTAATGGTTAGGAGTGAGTATGTCACCATGTGCCTACCTGTTATGAGTTATTATTCGATGTATGACATGCTTAGCAATCATTACATCACCATCATTTTGTTTTAATTTCCTTACTTGGCCTCCTTCCTCTCGCATTCAAACTTACCTTTTTCAAACTATCCTTGTGAATTGTTTGTTGCCACCTTTTCCATTTTGTCTCACTATAGCTCTAGCTGATGTCATAGGTTAGTTTCCACATTTGTCAACAAACAACTTGTTTTCATGTACACTTTTTTTAGGTGTCAACTTTCAAAGAAGGCAACATTTTTTTGGAGGAGATCGCAACATATAAGAACACCAACAAGGGAGGTTCAGTGATAAATTATGAACCTAAAATTGGTCATGGAAGATTCTAGTGTTGCGGATGCTTTCATCAAAGCTGGTTGCTTGAGATTTTGTCAAAAGTTACAAGAGGATTTTTGTGTTTTTTGATTGTTTGAGAAGTCAACTTCAAGAGAATTTTCTGGGAAAATGGAGATGAATTCTAAAAAACTAAAAGAGGTTATTGTCAAAAAAAAATCAAAGAACATTAAATTCTTTCACTTTTCTCACAGGTGCTACAAATTGGGATATTCAAAGATGTCTTTGGGCTCTATTTTCAGAGTGTGTTTTTTCCGGTTTTAGACATGTTATTCAAATGTAGATTCTTGACACCTGAAGATGTTTTTCAAAAAACCAAGATAGGTTTTTCTTCAAAACAATATTAATTACAAACACCTCCTCCTGTTTTTCAAAATATATCAAGGATCGGGAGATAGGAGCTCATTTCTGAGCCCTAGTGTTCAGAAAATAAAAGAAAAAAAAAAAGCTCCATTTTTTTAGTAGATGAACCTGCTGGAGGTGAAAATGCTGCTTCTTGAGGAGGGTAAGATTTATTTTGAACCAATTTTGCCTTATCATGCTTCATATTATCATCCTACACAGTCGTGGACATTATTTGGAGGTGGAAATTGAAAATTTCAAAATCTGTTGTCTATTAGGCAAGTTCGTAGCATGTCTCAGGCTTGAAGCCTAGAAAACGCTACGAACTCGTTGTAGGTTTATTTTTGATATAAATCATAGGTGTTTGCATGAAGGAGGTAGGTAAAGGTTTATGTTTAGTTATTTCGACTCAATAAACAGCCTCAGATCAACAAAGGAAGCAAACAAGTGGCAGAGATGGTCGAAGTCAAAATGCTACAAACTTTCGCTACGGACTTGCCTAAAGTCCCCTATTTCTACAGCGAAGAAGATTTTGGAGATTTTTCAAATTTTGATGGTGTATTTGGGATAAGCCAGCCACGTGTAAAGGTCAGGGGTCATCAGAGGAATGTTTTGATGAAGACATGGTCTGCGATGTAGCTTTTCAATTTTCCAACTCATCATGAAATCATTCATCAATCATCATGACACCACCTCCTAAAAAGTAGGAAGATAGGTCTCCTGACTTGGTGGGAGAAATTATGTTTTGGTCATGGCCAGTGCCACCTAGGCACATGACTTTTCTCGATGTAAATATTCAGTCGTAAATTTTTTTGATGTAATAAAAAGGTTATAGAATCCTATTAGGTTTCTAAGTCCTAAAATTAGTAGCTGTCAATTTTATCCCCACGTAATTTGCTTATGGTTATATTATGTGTCATCAGAGAGACTCGAAGCTCCAGCCTTGTTGGAGGATGCCTACGACTATTAATAAGCATATTATCGAAGAATAGTGGGTGTATTGATGTTGACTATAGAACTACTATTGTAAAAAATTCTTATTAGTAATATACAGAAGCAATTGGCTTTTCTTCACCTGGGATTCATTGATGTTTTCATGAGTATTTCTCTTATGTATTCTGCAATTTTATCTTCAATATTCTAATGTTTGATTACTTAGAATTCATGTATCTCATGCTCTAACTTCCTTCAAACATTAGACTGCAGTGTATCTGTGTATGTTATCTTTTCATCAGAGCATAAATTCAACTCTTTAATCTACAGAATTCACCCTCGCCCAAAGATATTGATCCCACAGTGAGGAGTCAGTAGAGGAGTAGAGGGTCCCTAAAACGTCTCTTCAAACAACTTATTTTGGAGGTAAAATTTTAATGAGTGTTTGGGGCATGTAAATAAATTAATCAAACAATGAAAAATAAATTTCAAACTTGAGATGTACTTGCATGTCATGAAGTAGAATGCTACTTTATGGAGAAATTTTTCCCAAATACTTATTGCATGTAAGATGTAATTAAAGGTGAAGCATAAGTGGTCTTGGAACAAAATTCATGACAAATTAAATTCAATTTTAAAGCACATACATGCAAAAGTTTGAAATTACTATGAAAGAAAAAATATTAGAAACCAGTAGAAAATTAGATTAAGATGCATGCAAAATGAGTGTAATGCATGATTGTGTTAGTTCCCCAATTAAATGATGTGCATGCAAAATGAGTGTAATGCATGATTGTGTTAATTCCCCAATTAAATGATGTGCATTCAAATGAAAAATATCAATGATTAAGCCACAAAGCCTCTCCAAAAAGGTGGAGAGATATGGATACCAATGGGTAAAACCCACGCTCCCAAAACCAAGAATTTTCTTAGTTATTACAAGAAGGAGAAAACTATGAAGTCTTCTCTAAATTCCAATGAAAGTCTTCACAATTTTGGCTTGAGCCATATAACTTTCCTTGTTGAAAATTTTTGCAATTTGAGGCCCACAAAAGCCCAACAAAATGCATATTTTACGCCTATGAGAAAATTAAAAGAGGTTAATGTTCTTTGATCTGTGTTTGACAATAATCTCTCTCAGTTTTTTAGAATTCATCTTCGTTTGCTCAGAAAATTCTCTTAAAGTTGACTTCTCAAACAGTCAAAAAACACAAAAATCCTCTTGTAACTTCTAACAAAATCTCCTGCAACCAACTTTAATGAATGCCTTTGTAACACTAGGGTCTTCCATGACCAATTTTATGTCCATAGATTCATACTTTATCACTGAACCTCCATTTTTGGTGTTCTTATATGTTGTCATATCCTCCAAAACAATGTTGCCTTATTTGAAAGTTGATACCTACAAAAAGTGTATATGACAACAAGTTGTTTGTTGAAAAATGTGGAAAGTAACCTATGAAATCAACTAGAGCTATACTTAGAAAAAAGGGAAAAGGTGGCAGTAAGAAGCTCACAAGGATAGTTTGAAAAATGTAATTTTGAATGCGAGAGGAAGGAGGCCAAATAAGGAAAGTAAAACAAAATGATGGTGATGTAATGATTTCTAAGCATGTCCAACACCGAATAATAACTCATAATAGGTAGGAACATGGTGACATACTCACTCCTAACCATTAAAAAATGAGAACTCATTGATCCCCATACCGCTTGCAAAAAACATGAGTTCGTAGCGAATTTAGTTAGAAAGTTGGCATATTCGTTATGAATTTCTCAAGTGAGTTTGTAGCAAAAAATCACTTGTTTTGCATAGAATTCGCTGCGGAATTAGGAAAAAGTGAACAAGTGGCTTAAACCTTAATTTAAACCAATGCATGCAGATTTTTGGTAGATTTTTGTTGACATGACCTTAATGAGATGACATGTGGGACTCTAAAAAGTTAGGATTATAACCAATTCACAAAATTTTATCAATTTCATGAATTAATTTACCAACACAATAAACCTATACCAAATGACCTTCCTAACCAAAATGAAATTTTATTGGTGATTACAGTGGTTCCATTGGGGATGGCATGCCCCTGTGGTACAACAAAGAACCTGTAGTTCCGGTGCCTTTCTTGGAAAAACTGATTTTTTTTTTAATTGATGAAATTTTCTTCAAACTTTTATAGCCTTCTCCTCTGGCCCAAGCTTGTTGAAAACTGCAATCCAAGCTAAAAACTAAATTTGTACATGCTGAAAATATGCTTAGAATAATTGAGCTTATTCACACACACTCCTACCTACCCTAATAGTTGCAATCTTCATGCTTGATTCAAGAGACATGAAACCTCCAATAAAGCCAGTCAATGAACTAATCTGATACCGGAACTCCTTGATTGTGCTTAAACAAAATGAAAATTGGATACTGTAATGACAAAGGCAACAGAAAATGGGTCTGATCTTCACAGGGAAAACATAATTGAAAAGTTCAACTATAGAACTCTTCCATGTAGTCAGCTATGGGATCATAGAAGACATAGTTTGTTTGGTGATTCTCAAGACATTCTGCAGTTTTAGACAACTCATATATGATTTCTTTAGCAACATAAGACTTTGATTGTGTGCTATAAAACTCATTTTCAAAAACAAGACATTCCTCTTCAATCTCAAAAAAAAGGTAACACCACCTTCTCCTTGTATTTTGGCATGAAAAAGCTTTCAAAAGACTGATCTTGACAATGAAGACTATAGGACTGAATTTGATCTTCTAAAACTTCAATGTATTTCTCAATGTTATTAGCAAATTCATCCAAAAAAATGGATCTTATCTTCTGACTTGCACTCAAATGACTTTAAATAATAAGACAAGGCCGAAGAAAAATTTTCATCCACTTCCTCATTAGTGTGCTCATTGTTTCATTGCTTAAAACCTTGAATGGAAAGAGAGTCTGCCACAAACTCTAATTTTTCCATCCATGTTTCCAAAAGTATAATCCTAAAATCTAAAAATGATTTAATAGATCTGACACGAAAAATTTCAATCCATTGTCTACATTTCCCTTAAAATGAATCATAGAACAATCTGATGAAAATATCTTCATGTCTAACTCTAAGAAGCTCAGTAAAGTCACAAAAAATTGATATATTCTTCAAGGTCAAACTCAAATCATCTCCATTAAATTTTGGACCATTCCTTAAAAAATATGCATCCTTAGGCACAAGATTTGGAAATCCATAAATTTTTAAAAAGTCCACACATGCATACTTTGAATAAATTGTAGTTGCATCCATGTCTCTCATTTCCCAGTAGTGTTACCATGAAGTTATGAATTTTTAAATTCTTTAAGAATGGATTCGCCAAGGTTGAAGTACAACCTTCAAATTTTCTAATCTCCTGCTACCTTCAAGAGTTCAGTATTTCTGTTTGAGCACAACATTTTGGGAAAATGTGTCTTCAGTCTCCCAGCAAATGCACCAAAATGTTATCACTAAGATGGTACAGATGGGCTGCTTCAACAATCAACCTAGAGTAACTATTTCAAACCTACTTCTAGCTAAAAATTATCTTTTTCAGCCTGAATGGGCTCTCTCAAGGATACATAATGATATTATGTAAATGAAGTTCAACAGATGGATAAATTTGAAATTGTGTTTTAAGTGTGTTTCTTATGCAGGTGAAAGATGTGGAAATATCACTACCATTGGGAATATGGAGTCATTGTAAAGCTACTCAATGAAATGGGAACCCTTCTTATGGAAGTTGAGGCATATATATGTTCTGATGAAAAGATAACATACACAGATACACAACAGTCTAATGTTTGAATGAAGTTGGGACAGATCGAAGTCCTAAGATATTCAGAATTGGACAGGGTACATCAGAAAAGTAGCCCATGGATCTCCTGAAAGTAAGCAGGTTCTCAACATGAAATTCAAAGAGGACATTTGATACCGTGGGGCATCTTCTTGTATCATATTTCTAACCTTATCCCTTGTCAATTTTGTTTAAATTTCTTTCATGAATAAATTGTTATTTATGCTCTTAGAATAAAATTTCCATTTATATACTTGATTTTATTCGATGATATTTTGAATGGATAATGCTAATATATATCTTTGGTTGGTGGATGGAGATTCCAGGTTCTTGAACATTGTTATCACTAAGTTGGTACATATGGGTTGCTTCAACATTCAACCTAAAGTAACTATTTCAAACCTACTTCTAGCTGAAAATTAGCATTTTCAGCCTAAGAGGACTCTCTCAAGGATATAGAATGATATTATCTATATGAATTTCAACAGATGGCTAACACTGAAATGTTGTTTTAAGTGTGTTTCTTATTCAGGTGAAAGATGTGGAAATATCACTACCATTTGGCATATGGAGTCACCGTCGCCCAAAGATATGGATCCCACAGTGAGGAGTCAGTAGAGGAGTAGAGGGTCCCTAAAACGTCTCTTCAACCAACTTATTTTGGAGGTAAAATTTTAGTGAGTGTTTGGGGCATGTAAATAAATTAATCAAACAATGAAAATTAACTTTCAAACTTGAGATGTGCTTGCATGTCATGAAGTAGAATGCTACTTTATGGAGAAAATTTTCCCAAATACTTATTGCATGTAAGATGTAATTAAAGGTGAAGCATAAGTGGTCTTGGAACAAAATTCATGACAAATTAGATTCAAGTTAAAAGTGCATACATGCAACAGTTTGAACTTACTATGAAAGTAAAAATATTAGAAACCTGTAGAAAATTAGATTAAGATGCATTCAAAATGAGTGTAATGCATGATTTTGTTAATTACCCAATTAAATGATGTGCATGCAAATGAAAAAGATCAATGATCAAGCCACAAAGCCTCTCCAAAAAGGTGGAGAGATAGGGATACCAATGGGTAAAACCCACGCTGCCAAAACTAAGAATTTTATTAGTTATTACAAAAAGGAGAAAACAATGAAGTCTTCTATAAAATCCAAGGAAGGTCTTCACAATTTTGGCTTGAGCCACATAACTTTCCTTGCTGAAAATTTTTGCAATTTGAGGCCCACAAAAGCCCAAAAAAAAGCAGATTTTTCAAGGAAGAAGAAGAAAGGCAAAACCTCTTTGAGTTACATGGCCAAGAGAGAGAAATACAGACCCCAAGTGAACTCAAACTCCCTTAAGAAGAACTTGTCTTCGTTCAATAAATTTCCTCTAATGCTCACGTCCAAGGGAATGAAATGATATAGAAATTGAAGCCCCAAGGTCCTGCATGCAAACTTATAAGTAGTTTTCTAAAGATGAAACCTGCAAGTAGTTGCAAGACAACAAGTTAGAGAAAATCTACAACATCAAATGTTAGCTCAAGACAATCACAAAGTAATATTGAAAAAATAATCTATAAGATGCTAGACCAAAGAGTATGAGCAAGCTACCCTCTTTTACTAGCCATAGCTTGGCTCTTTGAAATAGCCAGATATTAAAGTAATGAAGTGCAATACTTGAAAAGTAAATTATTTTAAGTTTTATTTTTTGATGCAAGAAATAAGAGCTTTGAGAAACTTATAAAAACCTTTACAAGACAAAATAAAATATAGATTAGACTTCGGAAATCAACACATGCGGGTTCTCCTTGAATATTTTCAAGAATGAGTTGGTTCCTCCGAGAACTTCCCCGCATGCTTGAAAAGTTTGACCAAAGGAAGATCCTTCTACAGAATCTCACCACAACATATTAAATCTACACGAAATTAAATAAAATCAATGGAAAGAACTCTTATTGATATATTTGACATCAAATAGAAGATTTCTTATCCTAAAGCAATCAAGTAACTCTTATGTTAATATGAGATAGTTGCATACTAGCATAACTTGAAACAAGCATGAAGGAAACAATAACATGAGGAAATAAATAGAAGCATAACAACTAGCCAAGAAGTTACCACATATGCAAGGAGAAAAACACCATCACAAGTTACCCAAAAGACTTGTGTATTATATTACAAGTACATGTACAATCTAGCAATGTATCCTCAAGCCTAATAGCTCGTATTACATGATACAAAATGAGATCCAAAGGCTCATTTAAATAGAAATATGGGAGTCAATCCCAATGCCAAAGTTGAATGACAAGTGGCTAAGGAGAGATGATCCCAATGCAAAAACGAATTTGCAACTGGCACAAAAATTGTCCAAGCGTAACAAATGCTAGAGATCAATGTTGTATATTGTTGTAGGTTACTAACAAACTGTCGTGAAATAACATTAGATCAGCATTGTCCCATGTACAAATCTATTGAGGCTACAATGTGAAATTGAGTGGGTAATAAGGGAGACAAACTCCCACACAAATCTCCAACTAAAACTTGTGATTTGATACCTCTACAACAAAATATCAACATTGCCAATCAAATCTGTGAATAGATGCCAACATAGAGGTTGATCTACTATGCATGGATCATGAAGTAGATGGGTAGCGTAACATGTGTAAAATATGGAGAAAAACTCTACAATATTCACAATAAAATCTGAATTGATTCCTTCCTTCCATACATTGATTTCTTTGACATCCGTGTTGAACTTTTCTTGGTTGCGTGGAGCTGTCGGTGACTGTGCAATCTGTTGTATGACTTGGAAGCTTGTTGTAATGAATTAGAGCTACGTACATGTGTGGAGTTAAGTGGAGACATACTCCCAAATAATCTCAATCAAATCCATGCCATATGTTGAGATGCATCCATGCCATACGCTGAGATGCTTTGCAGTTACGTTGAATTGTATGCGTAGATCAATATATCGTGTGCCTTTTAATTTGACATATGAAAATTTCCCAACTTATGCGTACACAAGGAGTAAGGCGGGGTCTACCCCATCCACTTCTATTTTATAAATTAATTTTATCACATTTGATTTTAAATAAAATCAAAGTTGAACTTTATCCATATGTTGCCTCATGAATTTCTACGTGAGCCTCTTTGACTTACTCATTTGGCACTTGACTTTGACTTGAGTTGTACCTTATGTAGTGGGCCCCACATGACTGCCACATCATATTTTTCTTCTCCACATAATTTCCACGTCAAAATTTGACTTATTTTGAATTTGGAAAAATTTCAAAAAATTTCCAATTTTTCGTTTTTTTGAATTGTTTCGTCACTTTTTCCACCGACATTAGAAAAATCAGCTTTTAAGAGACCATAAGTCATACTTTGACCCTCAAAGTTGGTCCTAGGATATTGATGGGCCTCTGAGGATGAATTTTGAGTGGTCTCACTCCCAATACATTTCCTAAGGCCACTTATTTACATCATTACATATAAATTAATAAAAAAAATTCGTTTTGCGAGAAATTTTTAATTATTAAAAAATCCTACTTAGACTTAGTTAAATTCTGCAAAATTTAAAAGATGACCTACCATGGTAATATACATTGACCATAGACACTAACATGAGTTAGGGGATCAACCTTCAAGCCGTCACCTCGTCTTTGGGGTAATGCAGTGAGTGAAAAAACCTAGAAAATTATTCGTCGCTAAAAAGCAGGAATACTTAACCAGGTAAAAAAAAACACTAGAAGGTGTACTCGCTTGTTGATAAAGTCCCAACACCCTAGGAATTTTACATGGCTTTATTCATCATGCTAGTGACATTTATACCATATCATCGTAGGGTTGTGGAATCTAATGACTGAAGAAGTAAAATGATAAGAAGAAGAAGTAGAGTTTAAAAACTTTGTTGAACTGATGATATCTGATGGTACAAGTGTCCTCTGGTTCATCCTTGGGCATGGAGTCTTCACATCATCATTAGGTGCCACTCCGGTGGTCAACATCTCCAAAATTCCCTATCCTATTGAACTGAGTGCCTGTAAAACCACTTCCAAAACAATGAAATGCCTTAAATAATAGCTTTGTATAAGAATGATTATCAAGTATTTAGCTTTTGATTGTAAAATTTTCAAATTTTTTGAAATCTTATGACGAATAAAGAAAATAATTTCTTTTTATAAGAATGATTATGAATGAATGAATGATATTTTAACGTCCACAAGATTAAAAATAATCAACGGGACCACCAGCCTCCTTATTTTTCTCTTTTTGCAATTCAATCTTTTTTTACTCAAATCGATGATGCGATTGACCAACCTTCTAACAATTTCCTCATTGAAAAGAAAATTCCAAGGGACCAATGCTAACATATTTTCGTAATTGTCTTTGATGTATCTAAAAGCATCACGTCCAAAAATGAAATGTTTTTCCGATTCCACTGCCCAAGAAGTG
Source organism: Pinus albicaulis (assembly GCA_034641835.2). Classification (NCBI taxonomy): domain Eukaryota; kingdom Viridiplantae; phylum Streptophyta; class Pinopsida; order Pinales; family Pinaceae; genus Pinus; species Pinus albicaulis. The sequence continues at coordinate 1,125,652,911 of CM076575.1, forward strand.
CAAAAAGTACACACACATTCTTTCGAAGCTTCTTTAGGTATTTTCGACCGTCCCTTTACACACCGAATTTGATGTGAGTTAGTTCTTAATTAAGCAATAAAATATCTTCTCTCCATTGAATGCTAGCTCCAATGTACTATTTTTGTTGGAGATCACAAGTGGGGTTCTTCTTTCTACCCAACTCTTTTCCTAATATACACTTACGAAACTTTTCCATAACAAAATTCTTTAACTTGGGACAGATATTGAGGTAAATATTTCATTTTTGTATCCATTTTTTGTTTTATCTCATCTATGATTTCTTTCTTTCACTCTTGCCTTCATTGAAGATAACTTTAGGCCATCTACCTACTCCCATTTTCTCAAATTTTTAGGCACTTTATGAGAGGCACCATAGCAATTGCTTCTATGGGAGTTTCTCTTGTTTCACTCAACATTTTCTCACAAGGAACCAAACTTTTTATTTTGAACTTGCTTATCATCAAGTGTTTTAGGTTAATTTAGTTATGAACTTTCATATGAAGTATTTAGTTTTCAATAAGTTATTGTGACTTTAGTTGTAAATTTCCCAAATATTTTGAAATAAAATGAAGAGGAAGGCCAAATTTGTCTTAATTTTTGTCTATCAAATTCTAAGATATCCCTAAAATTTACAATGGTATTAAACCAATCTCTAATATTTGCATAATGAAAGACTAAGACCTTTGTTGAATGCTTATATAGAGGTTTACAATGCTCACAGCTTAAAGGCACCCTAAAACTTACAATGGTATTAAACCAAACTCTAATAGTTGCATAATGAAAGACTAAGACCTTTGTTGGATGTTTATATAGAGGTTTACAATGCTCACAGTTTAAAGGCACAAACGTTAGCCTCATGGAAATTAAAAATACTTTCTTTCTTTCTTTCTTTTTCCATAGCAGACCGAAAAAATTCAATCAAAATGTTGTTGTTGCAAAATTTATGAATGGGAAATGATGTAAAACCTCTCACATTTATTAACGCATAATGCCAAAAGAAACTGAAGCTTTCAAATAATAATTATGTTAATAAATAAATGATAAATGCATTAACTAGATTTTATATGATAAATAAAAAGGAAACTTAACCTAACATGAAGCCTTACTATTAAATTTGTAATATATCGAACATGATATATGCTAAATGCTTAACTTTGATGTTGCAATGGCTGAATTTAAAACGCTTTTTCAGTGATTTAAAAAGAAATAATTATAGGTAAGGCAGGGGTCCAGGGTCCCCATAACACACGACTTCAGGCCAACACCAATGGTTACCTTAACCTAGGCATTGGCAGAGAAGTATCATATAACCAGGGCATGACCATTGTGAAAATCACAGGCCCCAACCTTTGTGAAAATCCTAGGGGTTTGCACTCGGCCAAAGACTCCCAAGGATAGCACATGAATTTGATTTATGTTAATTTACAAACCAAATTCTGTCTCTGACTCCGTTAACTTCTAACCTCAGATCCCAACCTTTTATGATGAGCTGCCCTATTACTTTTATAAGACCCTCGGGGAAAAGTCTCGAGAATGGAAAGTTTCTGAGTAACTACCCAACCTTCCTTTAATTTCTCTGCTTCATAAAAAATCCTTTAATTTTTCCATTTCTTGTTAGAATTCCTGAGAAAAATTGCAAAATGCAGAAGCACGGGGGAAAAGATTAGATAAAACTCCCACAATTTAGCAGAGAAAAATTGAAGTACCTGTGTTTAAGACAGCTGGGCGCTTAGCAACGATCATGTGAGAGGTCCATGACTCAACATCCATAGTAATTGTGGAGGAATTTCAAGCAATAATGACTCTTGTTAAAATGAATCTCATTTATTTCTGGGCACTTGGAAAATATGACTGGAGAAGCGTTATAAGGTCATCCGTGAACAATGACTTAAAACTAGAAGCATATCTCCAGTATTCTCTCTTTCTCAAAATCCCCTAAAAAAAATGGAAGCATAAAGTGTTTTAGTCTAGACAATCTTATTGTTAAGAAGGGGAAATTTTAAATTTTCCATTTTTACATGTAAAAGCACCACATTGGTGAGAAACTCCTAGACTTTGAGTTCATCAAGGAAATATAATCAGGGAAGAACATCGAAATATCCTGCACTACATGAGCTCAAAATGAACCCCATTTTGAGCTACATCTTTCTAGACTACAAACCGTTTTTCCAAAAACAAAAGTTCACATCTGTTGAAGTTCCTTTCTCAAACTCCTTGCCTATAGATGCACACGGACATCTTTATTTCCTCAATATGAAATTAAACAACAATAGACTTGTTGTTCATCAATACTTTCCCTAGTAGCCATCACAGTTCCTTGAAAAGGCTAGAACTTTACTATGTTAATATATTTGATGTCACCTATTGAGGCATTCGATTAGGTGAAAAAGCTTGTGCTCGGGTCTCTAATGGTTGATTTTTTGCTTCTTTTACATCTCTAACTTTTATGTATTTTCTACTAACTTTTACATGGATTTTGTAAATTCGATCTCTTAGAGTTTCCTTTTCCCACACATTAGTGGCTTGAGCCCTTAGAGTTTCCTTTTCCTACACATTGGTATTTTGATCCCTCTTCGACCTTGACATGGCATGAAAAATCATGGGTAGATAGAATTTTAATTTTAATAAAAAATTGGTAGAAAATTTGGAAGACATTCCTTTTTGTGAGTAGACAATTTAGAGATTTTCTTACATGGTATATTTCCATAGTAGAATTGAACCATATAACCAAACAACAAGAACATAAATAATTCATATATGTTCATGGTAAACATGTTGAACCACTAAACCAAAAAGAATACATGTTCATGGTAAACATGTTGAACCACTAAAAGAAAAAGAACAAATATAAATGTAGTTCATCACTCTTTGAGGGATATTGCCTTCTCTCTTCAAAACTCAAGCCATGCAGCTAGGGAAGACCATAGAAAAAATGGAACCTTGTTGCTCGGTTGAATAATCTATCGTTTTCACCAATGAACCGATGCTCCATTGGCATATTTCACTGCAATTTAGATTGTTTAGATGCCTTTATTCTACTAAAATATGCTAACTAGGTATTTTATACATTGAGATTTAAGCATTCATTGACCAGAGGAAAAATACTTTCATGTCCTGATAATTCAATGCTCCATTGGCATATTTCGCTGAAATTTAGAGTGTTTAGATGCCTTTATTCTACTAAAATATGCTAACTAGGTATTTTCTACATTGAGATTTAAGAATTCATTGACCAGAAGAAAAACACTTTCATGTCCTGATAAGGCTTTGTAGTATCTGGACTCTGATCATTTTAAGGAAAGAATATAAGAGATATCAAGAAAAAAATTCTAACAAAATTTAAATTCATAAACATTGTAACACTTAATTTTGTTCCAGTTTTCCTGTTAGTGCTCATACATTCTAGTATTAGACGGATTAATATGTTATAATATAACAATCTCACACTTAGTCTTCAATATGATGGTTTTAATCTGAAATGAATATCGACCATGCAACAAAAACTTAATTAGGATGGGTTACAATAAAGGATCTTAATAATGAGTGACAAACATTCAATTCATGAAACCAAAATACAAAATTTAAATGTGCATATGAAAATTTTCAAAACATTTGTGCAAACACCTTGAGTTTTGGTCTTTTTAATTCCATAACAAGAAATCCACGTAAACAAAAAGAGTAAAAATAATCTTGTGATAATTGTAAACATTGGTCCATGAATATTACAACTAGGAAAAATAAAAAGATACATTTACAGAACAATTAGACACACATATACTGCTATTTCTATTTTATGAAATTTGATCAACCTTAATTCCATTTTGAAACATTTTATGTTTCCTAGGAAACTAACCTGTTAATACTTGTAGAAATTATATATGTCTAACATACTACATCGAGTAATGAGCATACTAATATCACATCTAAAGAAAAAATAAGTGATAGTATATGAATAAGAGTTCCTTGGGATTTTCGAGCCTTGGCTGGTCGGCGATATTCAGGCACAAATTGGATCCAATTGCTATGGGAAAAATTGTAAGTGAACGAGTTGTAATGAATATAAATACATCAGCTACCAATGCAAATTTTTCCAACCACATTAAACATGGGTGCTTAAAAGTTTATAAGCACAGAGTTGCATTTGAACGTTAAGCTATCCCAGCTCAATTTGTTTTAAATAATAATAAAAGTTATATGATAAAAGTACAAACACATTTCATAAAAAAAGTGTGTTTAATTAGGTATTAAAATCCTCACTACCTCTAGTTCATCGCTCATACAGGATCAAATACTCAAGAACCTTATGTGTAGCGTTCATATAAGAAACAATCCAACCTGATTTTCAAAAAGATACTACTCTAGCTTTACTAGATAATATCTGATATATAGTAACATTAGCATATAGAATAGTCGAGGGTTATGGTAAGCGAAGCTAATGGAGGGAATGCAATGACACCATCGTCTGTTGAAGAGTTATTCCTTCATTATAGTTTCATGGTTGAGAAGTTTTGATCCCGCGATCTGTTAGACGGGATTTATTTTTCAAAATTTTCCTGGTACTTTGCTCGTGTTAACTCTTTTTCCCTTTGGCTCTTTGTGGTCGTTGGAGGTTGGTAAGAGGAACCTGGGTGGGGGGCTCGAGTACTTACTTTCATTTGGAGCCTTTACCACTTAACAGTCTGTAGGTGAATTGGCACATCTATCAGGACGATCCCTGGTACAATCGGTTAAGTTGACAGATGGAGGAAATGCTGGGTCATTACTCCACCTGCACAGAAGAGCTAGTTGCACTTACAGAACACATAGAGAGAAACATTAAATTGCATGATACACTGTCGTTTGCGAAATCCATATTTTCGACGCTGCCTAATAACATTGTCTCACCTGTGATTTCTTCCCATATTCATCATGCAGACATAGGCTCCCATTTACCCTATAAGAACAAGAGTAAGTTAGGTCACAAGAATTATTAGGCGTTGAAAGCATATACATGAGTTCCTCTGCTTCTGTTGGGGTCAGACTCGTATTGGGAAAGTTTGGAGCGACCTAAGTCAAAGGAACTTGTGGGAAAGTGGCAGCATATGAGAATGACAAGTGAGTATTTGAATACTTGGGTGGACCACTTGTGGTTCCCTAAGCTCAAATATCGATCGAAAACCAACCTTCTCTCAAAGGGATGGATTTTTTTTCACCTCCTGTCGGCCGAGGATACAAAGCTCAGTTTGGAGGCGCCTTGGGTAAAAGGGTGCATTGCACTGGTTCTCCAAAGATGGAGTGTGGGATTCGACCCCTTCTTAGATACCTTAAATCGGAATCTCATATGAGAAAAGATGTTGGGACATCCATTGGAGGGAATGAGGTCACTATAAGGAAAATTGCTAACCGTTTGGGCTCATTTTACTATTGGGATGGCAGTAGCATGGGACAATTGGACAAGTGCATGGCTTGGGTCCTTGTAGACATGGACTTTGGGAAGGAAGAATTGGAAATTATTTGGGTCCACTCCTTAATCCACATCTCCATAGATTATTTGGCAGTCTCGTTCAAGTGTCTACTTTGTCATGAGATGGGTCACCTTCGACGCTCCTATCCTTGGCGATTTTCAGTGGGTACAGAACATGGGTCGTCGTCTCCTGTTGCATACTTTGGTTGGAAGGTTGCATCTGAACAATTGACGCGTCTGCTCGACTATTCTTGGCTACACACAAGTAATCTTCAATATCCTGATCCCTTGGGGTATGATTTTATCTTTGTTTCATTTGAAGAGGGGTTTGGGGTGGATAAGGGTTTGGAATTGTAGAGTGAAGTGGGTATGCGACCCGAGGTAAAGCCATCCCTAGAGCAGGAGCCTTTTTATGTTGATGCCACTCCTTCGCCCTTGATGGGATCCACTAACCACCCTGGTCTGCTATTAATTCATGAAGAGCTTGGGAAGTTGAAAATCGACTCCCCACCTCCATTGACCACTAAGAAAAATCCATCTCCTGCTCCTAATTTCCTATCCTTCCCTACTTTACCGATCCCTATATCACCCGAGAAGGAATTTGGTAGTCTCCAGTCAGATTCCTTGTTCAACATGGAGCCACTGGAAATCAAGTGGTCTATATATTAGATTGGTCCTGAAGAGGGGGGGCTGAGGGATAAGGGATAAGGGTACACCTGCATACAGGAAGAAGTACCAACTAAAATACAAAAAAATGTAATGCATCAATCTTGGTCCTATCTACCTGGAATTGAGGAATAATTTGCAGCCAAGGCATCGCAAAAGGTTCTAACGCTGTTGATTGTTTGATTGGGTAGATCCTTAGAGGGGATATACCCGTGTCAAGGGTGCCTCCATGAATCTCCTCTCCCTAAATATTAGGGGCATAGGTGCTGCTCATAAATCTAGTACACTCAAAGATATGGTCTTTTCTCTCAAACCTCCAATCATATTTCTTCAAGAAACTATGAGTGATGTTAATATAGCATGGTCATTTATGATTTCGATCTGCCTGACTTGGTTGGTTTGTGTGAAGGGAGCTTCTGGGCACTCTAGTGGCTTAGGGATATGTGGGATCCTTCCATCTTCAATACATAAACATACTAGACTGACCTGGGTATTTTTCTCACAGGTTACTACAAGGGCACTGATTGTCAGACTCGCCTTCTCAATATGTATGCACCATATGCAGATAGACGGGTGTTTTGGGACAAATGTGCGGTCTTCAGGATTCTCTCTCTCCCATCCACTATCATTGGAGGTAATCTCAATCTAACCATGGGTGGATAGGAGATTTGGGGGCTTTAAGCTTAGTTGGATCCGTTATCGTCATTCTTCTCTGATTTATTTGCTGCACTTGAACTCCGAGACGTTATGCCCGTGGAATTGGTCCCTACCTGGCGGAATGGTCAGATTGGGTCTGAAGGTATATCAAAAAGTCTTGATCAATTTCTAATCAGCTCTTATTTTTTTAGATCGCACAAAGGGGTTACTTCATCTGTCCATCCTATTTTCATCTCAGACCACTTGTTGATTCAACTGAAGTGGGAAGGTGAGGACCATAAGGGCGACCTACCATTCAAATTCGACCCTAATTGGACAAAAAACCTTGAATTTAAGGCACTCGTAGGCGAGAATTAGGGCGAAATCCGTAAACATTGGCCAATGGAGCGATGGTGCAAATCATGGAAAATTTGTGGGCCTTAAAAAGGGGAAACCAAGACATGTCTAGTGAAGAAAAAAGAGGGAAGATCTTTGGGCGTTATCAGAAATTTACACGACCCCTATCTTATTATAATTATCCCCTTCACCCATTATTTTTTTTAGTGAGATATATAAGAAGCAGATTATTGAATTGGCAAGGGAGAAGAATAAAATATCGTTGAGACAGGAAACAGAAAGGAGGTTACAAATTTGGGTCGTCTGGGTGGAGGTAGGCAACAAAAACACGAGGTTTTTCCACTCCTTCGCCAATGCAAGAAAACATTGAAATGTTATCAAGGGCATTCACGACATAGAGGGGTGAGTAATCACTGAACATGGGGAGATGCTACACGTTACACACTATTTCTTAAAAAATCAATATGCAACTAAAGTACAAGACTTCGATGCACAAAAAGAGATGATTTTTCATCTACGCCGTACATTCAAAACATAATCAAATGAGTGCCTGGGGAGTCCCATAGGAAAAGGGGAGATGCTGGAGGTGATTAAACCGTCCAAAAAGGAGAAAAGTCTAGGTCCTGATGGTTGGGGAATATAGTTGTTCCTCCATTTCTTTGATCTTTTGTCTCCTAATATCCTCGTGACAGTGAGGGAGTCTAGAGTGCATGGCATAATCGATGAGGGTTTGAATGCTACATTTATTGCCTTGATTCTGAAGAAGGATATTCCCCTCACTTTCTCGGACTACAGACCTATTTCGTTATGCAATGCACTTTATAAGGCTATTTCCAAGATGATTGCATTGAGGATTAAAAGGACACTATCTAATTTTATTTCTCCAGAACCATTTGCATTCATGAAAGGAAGACAGATCCAAGATGTTGTCAGGGTGGCAAAATAATGCCTACACTCTATGAAGGCTCGACATGGACAAGCAAGTATGATAAATATTGATTTGATTAAGGCTTTAGACTTCCTATATTGTGGGTTTTTTAGAATTATTCTACACAAAATTGGTCTCACACAAGGTAACATCAACTGGATCTTGGCTTGTATTTCGTCAATTAATTTTTCTATCTTGATTAATTGGTATCCGATTGGGCTCTTTAAACCATATCGTGGCCTTAAACAAGGTTACACCCTATCCCCACTATTATTCATTCTTCTTATGGAATATCTAAGCTGCTCGATTAGAGAGGTCAAGAAGGGAGGTTTAATTCGGGGTCTAAAGGTCACCAACAAGGAAAGGGTGACACACCTAATGTTTGTGTATGACCTCCTATTTTGAGGCATGAACAATAATGACGATTGGAGGCCAATTCATCGCTTATTATTGATTTTTAACATGGCTTCCAGAATATACTTGAGTAATAAGAAATCGGTTCTAATTTCGGAGGAAGTGGAGGATGTTCGTAGCAGAGAAATTGGGGGAGTTTTTGGGATCCAACGGGTCCCTCTCAATGCAGGTCTACCGTATTTGGGCTTTCACGTCAAGGCCAACAAGTATAAGATTCGTGACTGGGACTGGCTTCTGACTAGATATAACAGAAAATTAACTAGTTGGGTGAACAAATGGCTGTCACTGCTGGGTCGACTCACTCTAGCGTGATCGGTCCTTCAGAGTGTTGATGTGTATTAGATTAATCTTTTTCTCATTTGAGCAGAAGTTTGCCGCAAAATTGATGCTCTTATGAAACGATTTATATTTTTGGGTACATCAATGCAAGGGAAGATCCATCTGGCTCGGTGGCATGTTATCGCCAGGTCGACTATTATGGGAGGTTGAGGTATTCTTAACTCTCGCATCTTTAACTGCGCACTGATTATTAAAATTCCTTGGAGGGCCACTAATGTTGAGGGAATTTGGATCAGTATCATTCGAGATAGATACATGAAGGGCCTTCCTCTATTGGCTTGGGTCAGTAGGGGGGAATACAAACTTGAAAATGCTTCCTTTGCCTGGCGAAGTTTGTCGAAGAATGGACATTGGATGCTGGGAGAAAAGAAATGGAAATTAGGGGATGGGGAATCTAAAGAGGTTGGTATTGGCGCGGTGACAGGGTTCACTAGTAACCATATCCTCTCGACGAATCTTATCTTCCATCTCAGGGGGAGAGGCATTATATCCAGATTCTCACAAATCACAACCTCCCTTCCCCGCTCTTCACTATGTCCCAAATGGAAGAGGGCTTCGGACCTGGGACTCAACAATGGTCTGGCTATGGAATGGGAGGTTTACATATCTAATCTATATAATGCGGGTGTTTGTATAGGAGAAGGTGGTGATGCATTGCAGTGGGTGGCGAAATGAAGAACGGGTTGCCCTTGGTCAAATATATTTATTCCAGCCTCCCTCTTCTTGCCTCCAATCTGATTGGTAATGACTGGTTTAATTTGGCCCGAGCATGGGCGACTCCCCGTAAGATATTATGCTTTGGATGGTTGTAAACTAATCACAAAATGTTGATGTGGAAAACATTACAAAGTAAAGGTTTTCAGGGTCCTGGCATTTGTTCTTTCTGTTTCTTACAGGAGGAGGATACTGCCCATCTTTTTATTTGTTGTTCATTTGTATGGGAAGTTTGGAAAGAAGTGTCACTGCTTTTAAATTTTTACTGTCCTTTTATGGGTGGTACTTTCTCTATTTTCATCCATAACTGGATTAATGCCAATAAGGAGTATCAAGCACTTCCTTTCTACGTTCTATGGGTGATTTGGAAAATCCGAAATGCCTAGTTGTTTGATAATATTGTTCCATCGGTATGGAGGGCTACCAAGAAGATTATTTCCTATTTAAATGATATTGGGCCGATGAAGAGCATCCCCAAAGTAAGGAAGATCAAATAAAGGGATATCAAGGGAGTTTTTCCCAGAGGCTCCTTTGATGGAGTTAATCAAAATGGTATTTGTGGTTGCAGAGTGGTAATTACTCTGGAGCTTCAGCATTATTATCACATCTGGTGGCATGGAGGTAGGGGAACTAATAGCAGAGCGGAGGTGATTTATCTCTAGGGAGCTCTGACATTTTCCAAATGGTTGTGTCTGGATTCCATTACCATCAAAAAATATTCCAAAAGTACTATTGATTGGGTTAAAAACCACTCTCACTTCATCCCACCCATCCTCACTAATTGGATGGATCGTATTCAAGTATTGTCCACCTCCTTTCGGTCTATCAACTTTAATCACATCTACAAGGAACAGAATCAGCTAGTCGATCCTCTGTCCAAAAGAGGAATCAGGGTGGTGAGTGCAAGTTCTTTTATGTTGCCTATTATCAGAATTGCCTCATGAATTATGGGAGCATTGACTCTATCTACGAATATGCTTTTACTTTTCATTTCTTTTTTGTATCGGTATGTATGACTACAACAACACGAAGATATCATTTGAAAGTAATTGATAGAACTCATTTTTTGGGATGGAAGAGATCATTTTCAATATCTTTTTGTGCGGAAGTTTCCTCCAGATTTTTTTTTTGAGAAAACAACATATTACAATCATTGAAAGAAATAGGAGGAACAAAGAAAAAAAGAAAATTAACAATGTACTCTCGTTTTATTAATAAAAAAGACAACCTTTAACACAAAAAAAAAAAATAAAAAAAAATAAATAAATAAATAAATCTACCTCAAATCTATCATAATTCATTTACCCAATTTTTTTTCCCCTAAGAGTGAAGGTTTGCCCTATAGTGGGTCGACCACTCCCATTCAATATATTAATACAAATTCTTGATATGTCATTTTGTATTTTAGTAAATAAATGTTGGCAGCACATTATTACTTGTTTTTCCCTTCTTTGGGAGTCTACTCAGTTAAGTGCTTTCACTCGGCATTTTGTCAATTTTATTTTTCAAACTAATAAATAACTCGTAGGGTTGTGGAGGGTTTTTCACATGTCTAAACCCTTAGGGTTTTGAATACTGTTATCACAATAGTTTTCATGTTGTCTCTCAGAAAGGTTTTCCCTCTCGTATTTCTTTCACGGCTATTATAAATTTCCTACGTAGGAATTTTTGTTTCCTTTAAACTCTGCTCTGGTTGGAAAAAACCAGGTTTGGAACAATTTGTATAATTTATTGTAATAAAAGATTTCTCCTCTTCGGTGGGTCAATTTTTGCTGGAAAAGGTGAGTTCTATTTATATTTCCCTTGTAGTTTTAAATTCTAACTTTTTATAGTTATAAATCACTTGTTAGATAACTGCATTATCACAATAAATTGTCCCAATACGAAAAACAAGAGGATGGGCGTTGACGAGTGGTGTGTGTCGATACTTCTAGCAGAAAAAGGTGGGAGCACGATCTATGTGTTATGGGCTCTGTGAGTAATAATGGAAAATGGCATCGTGCGACAAAGGCACTTGATATGAATGTCAACTGAGGAATGATTTGGTTTTCGTCCGATCTTTTTTCACCCTTTTACATTATTTTCTTAGAGTTTCTAGCATAGGTGGAATAGGAGACGAGATCGAAACAATGAATGTCTAGATCCAATACAGGTCATGACCGGGTGGTGGTTAAAACTCTTACCACAGAATATGCTCTTAGGCGAGGAGACAAAGGAGACAAAAGAATATAAAAACCCTCAGATAGGTTCAATATGGTGGAAAAGGTGGACTAAACACTTCGTTATTTCGAGACCCTGTAAAAGTATCAGATGCTACTTATGCCATCCCTGGTGGCACATCTGTGCATGCATATGCTCCTTCTGTTTTCAGTAGTTGGGGATGTTTTTTTATTTTGATCTAATCTGATTTTTCGATGGAAAAGATGAAGCCAGTGGGTTATTTCAACTGAATGATCACAACAATTATCCTATGAACGAAGGGCAATCGATCGCTACGAAACACTTGGAGAAACTTCAGCCGGCGGGGATTTGGAATTCTTGGTCACATTAAGGAATCGTTCGATCTATGAACCCGGAGTCGATGTGACAGCCTCCCCGATCGCTAGCCTCCGACGACCTCCTCCTCCCGCACGATGTGGACCCTCAAGCTCCAAATGGCGACGGAGATCGAAAATGCTCGGGACAACCGTTAGCGGCACCCTCACGACCGCGCGCCTTCCTCCGCCACCCTCCCGCCGCGCCGCCCCCCCCCACCCGCCACCCCCACGACCCCCGGCCACCTACCCGACATTAATGCTACGTTTTCATTTTCCGCGCATTTTCATTATCAGTTTTCATCGTGCTCATGGTTTTCATTATTAGTTTGCATCGTGCTCGGTCGTGCCAGGGTTGCCAGGGAGCAGTGGAATCCATTATTCGGAGTGGAGAAACTACATTGCCTCCTGGTTATTATCAAAGAATTTATCGTGTGTTGATGTTTTTGCTGGCTTAATTATCGTGTATGCATGTTTTTGCATTGCTGTGACTCGTTGTGTGTTGATGTTTTTGCATTCAACCTTTCATGAAAATTCAATCAGAGCATAGGGGCATCTAATTGTTGCTCAATCTTCATCTCGAAATAAAGACAACACCCACTACACCATTGTCTATCTGCAAATTGCTGTTGTTGTGGATGTTTTAGTTGTTGTTGCTGCAAAGCCATTCAGACTCTGATAAAACTTTACATAAGAATTGAACAATTCACTTGCATTTGACATTGTGGGTTTCATTATTATGGACTGTTGCAATGCGTTGAATGCAACACATTAGTTCATTAGTTCATGGAGAAGCAATTGAAAGGTTGAATTGTCATGAAAGGTCTCTCATTAATTGAGGTGTGTTGAAAGGTCATATTGTTCATAGATTAACTGGTCTTTGCTTGAGGGATGCAATTACCATATGCCACCCCTGAATTGCATAGGTTAGTTTCGTATTGCCCACACATACCCTAGTCTCGTGTCAGAGGGATGCAACTATATGCCACCCTTGAATTGCATAGGTCAGGGATTTTTGTAGTTAGCACCAACTCACATGCACGTACACAAAGCATTCAACTAAGGTCGCAACCTTAAATTAGATTTTTATTGTAATTTATCAATTGGTTATTTTAATTTACACTTTGAATGGACATCCTTGTATGCCAGAAAGTAGCACTCAAGGTTTTCATTAAATTTGACCGTATATAGGTATTCACCGATGCGCGCTTTGTATTCAATATTAGGCTATTTATTTTCTTGCTTATAAGTGTTGTTCCTCGAAGATGTTTCTACCGCAGAACACGCGACAAGTATCCGTTGAAGGTTTTAAAACCTTCCCTACTTTAGGCCAGGTGTCGGTTTTCGGACTTAGGCATGTAGCCCTCAAATATATTGTCGAGTCGGGTCATTCAATGTGAGGCCACCCAAATAGCAAATTTCTTCATTTTTATGCTTTAAATGCCGTATTTTGTATTAAAAAGATTGAAATGAAAGAAAACTACAAACCTAATATACAATTACAATCGTACTTTGTATTCATGGCTTTTCCACTGGGAACATTTATCGCACATTGTGTTACCGATAAGGTTAAGTTTAAGAGAATCCACAATATACTCAAGGTTTTCTCTGCAAAGGAATCACAAAGATTAGTCTTAAACATCCTCATAAACTAGTCAAAGACAATGTCCATGAAATTCTCCAAAATCACCCAAGACAAATGACCACCAGAATCATGTTGGCTTCCGGGACTTATATGTAGCTTTCAAATGTCTTTTGAGTCAAGTTGTCCAACGTTCACTCAATAAAGAAACTCTATATTTTATGCTTTAAATGCCAGATTTCAGTGGTAATTAAAAAGATTGAAAGGAAAGAAAACTACAAACTAAATATAAGCAATTACAATCAGATTTCTAGACCATGGCTTTTCCATTGGGAACATTTATCGTACATTAAAGAATCATAAGGTTAAGTTTGGATGAATCCACAATATATTCAAGGTTTTCAAAAGGAATCATGTAAGAGTAGTCCTAAACATTCTCATAAATCTATTCAAAGACAATGTCCATGAAATTCTCCCAAAATCAATCCAAGACAGTCACCACCTAGAATCATGGCTAGTTTACAAAATCAAATAAGGCATTGGTTAAAATTAGGTAGTTTTTCACTACCAATCCAATCTCATGATCTACCTAAGAATATAGAGAATTTTTTTCAAAAATTCAATCCATAAAATCATGAAATTCTAGAAATTTGCATTTGTAAAACTCCAATCTTCACATCTTTCGGATTTCAACAAACTGTGCTGCTTCTGCAAGGATTTTGAGGGGGTTGTTTTTGGCCACTGCGCTTCTCCCTCTTTTACGCTTTTTCTGAACTGTTTGCGATTTTTTTTCACTTTCTACTGGAAGCTCATCAATAATCAAAATTGGTTCCTTCAGTTTGGGATTTAACTTGGCTTTCAACCACAACCTTAATTTGTTTGTAGGCCTTGTTCGTGGCCTCTTACAGTATTATGTTGCATGCTAAATTTCTGTAATTGTTTCATCTTTTTTGTTCTCTTCGACTTTTGTTTGCTGCCATCTACGCCTCCTATTAGGGTTTTCAGTGGCTTTTGCAGCAGCTTGATGACTGCTCTCGGCCTCTGTAGGTAAAGCCCTTTCCTTCCTATGTTTTCTAGGAAGTGGCTGTGGAATTACCCTCTCACTTGACTGTTGTGCTTGCTTCTTTAAAGCATCAAGGTACAAGATCTGAATGAGGCCATGGTGGTAGACATCATGGGGATATAAAATCTTCCTTTTTCTTGCACAAGCAACCATTTTTATTAAGCTCTGATGCAAGAAATAAGGGAGATTCATCTTATTGAACCTGACCATGTGTACCAAAAATCTCATGTGATAAAGGAAGACCTTAGAAAAACGCCCATCACATGTTAAATAAAGCTGAGTCTGCCGCATTTGTTTTTCCCACTCTGGTTTTAAAATGATAGAGTGGACCCCAACGCTCCAGCAAGGGTCATGACAATTGTCTTTTAGGAAGAAATTCAGGTTTACACCCTGTACTGGTTTCCTTTTGAACCACCTTTTTCCCTCAGCTGCTATGTTTGTTGCTTTTGCAATGGTTTCCTCTGTTACAGGAAACAATAGCCCCTCAACCTTCGCGTTGTTACCATCAAAAGTATCAACGAAATCAGAAGAATATTTCAGCTTATGCCCACTGAACAACTTAATGATGGGCAACCAGCCTGCTTCGCTGAAATATGGAAATTCATCAGCACCATATATTTCGAATGTAGAAGCTCCATCCGGCTCATAACGATATAGGTGCCCACTCTTGCCCATCTGTCACAAAAACATGAGTAGTTATCAAAAATATAGTTTAACTAATGCAACAAGACAGTCATAATGTGCATTAACTCTACCCGATGATGTTACATTCCAAACAAACAAACTAAAACAAATAAACACCTTGTGAGCATATATAATTGTGCTCTAAGCATGGTTATATAATGATTATAGGTTATTGATCCAAATATTAAGTTTTGATTATAAAATACCATTGCAATGATAGTTTTCGCAATTTACAAATGCATATCAAATTCCTTTCAAAAGGGGCACTCTAGGGAGTTATATGACCTCTGCTATAGGCCTCCCAAGGAGGAGGTGGTTAAAATAAGCATGATTATATGGCAGATCTTAGTCATGGTAGATCTTATATGCCAGTGTTGATATAGATATTTCATTACATTCCATAATCTCAATGTAAAGTTTAGATTTGAAGTTTGAAGAAACTAAGGTACTCCATTTCTTTTTGGTAGTTGTGAAAGAGTAAGAAATAAATTTGATGTGATGTGTTTTGTGTGAAATTTAGAGTGCTTGGAAATCATAGATCCACAAATCTCTCAAAATCCTTGGAAAACATGTGATTGAGCCCTTAAATGGTAGTGGCACAACTTGAAGGACTGTGAGTGCTAAGAAGGGGGTGCACTACCTTGGGTTAGACTTATGGAGTATGAGATACTAAAGATTTGAGGATATTGCAGTTTGGTACTTTGGATTGTTACATTGTTGGTGTGACTATGGACCTTAGTTGGCTTTAGGAAACCATTTTTAAGCATCTAGAAAATGGAAAAGTAAAGGGCATTACAGGCTACTAAGCTGAAATATTAAACCTTAGGGCCTATCCTAGTCCCTCAGATACATAAGTTATTCAAATATTGTAGTCTTCATATATTGGCAATGTAATTATTTTGAATGTTTATATATCCTCTTCATCAATGTTGGAATTTGTTTTTCATTTTATTCTTTAAACCATTTTGAGTGTTTATAATTTTTGTTACATTTATTACTTAATTGTGTTACATATTAAGTATTTTGTAATTAAATTAAGAAACAATTTATAAAAAACTTAAAAGTTCCAAAATGTATCGTATGTCGCTACCACAACTGGATCATAACAGAATCAATTTTGATACATAATTATTCCCACTCATGTATGATTTGTTTTTTCAAATGAACAAATTTTTTTTCTTGCTTGTTAATTAAACTGATGATCTTAAAGTTAATAATAGCGCAGGTAATAACAGAGCTTGACGTCAAAGCAATGCTTAAAATTTAATAACTTAAAGTGATGATCTTTACAGACCTCTCCTCCACTTCAAGTGCAGGATTTCATACCCAAATTTGCTATATCAATTTCTGAATAGTCAAATTTTTAGATGCCCCAATTAGGTAAACTTATTAACGTAAAAAATAGACTCAAGGACAATTCCCTGGCATTTGAAACTTTTATTACTTATGACAGTCTTGAAAGCTGTCTCTGCTCTTTCTCAAAGCCATTAAAATGTAACTATGCTAAACTGAATTATGAATATGCATTGTCATTACTATCTCCAAAAGAAATGCACTTTACTGATGATCACATTGTGAGAAATTTTCAAATTCAACCCATTTTTTTGTTGTCTACTGGGTTATAGTTCAAAGGCGTGGATGGTGGCATTTCAAGCTATCTGTCAACATTCTAATCCCCTGGAGGCATGTGCAGAGTGTCACCCTTCATTCATTTTTGGGTTGGTTTGTCTGCAAAAGTAGGCTGGTTTGTGGCTGGCTCCTGATGGACCAATCACTTTCAAGAAAATGAAAAATCCTGGGTTGGTTTGTCTGCAAAAGAAGACTAGTTTGTGGCTGGCTCCTGATGGACCAATCACTTTGAAGAAAATGAAAATCCTGTTGTACCAAGAGTTGAGTAAACAAATTTCATTCATTTCAATGTCCAGAGATCTATGTGAACACTTCTCATTAGGTTTCCTTGGGTTAGGCTAGAGCCTTCGAGGGAGAAGTGTAGGGACATGGTTCCCTGGTGTGAGGCCTATAGGGTACTTTGAGACTCTTCAAAGTAATTGGAAATCATAGATGCAACTAAATCAAACCACAAACAAGTCAAGCTAGAGGGATCTATCCCTACAAAATTGGTCTCTGCCTCCACTATATCACATAAATCTTAACTTTGATGGGGCATCAAAGGGAAACTTAGGACTGTCAAGTGCAGGAAGGATATTTAGGGGACATGATAGCAAATATAGCTTCCATGTTTGTAAAATAATTAGGTCGCAACTCAAATAATGGGGTTGAACAACAAGTCTTATCAGAGGATATAAAATAGTGAACCAAAATCGATTTTCCAACTTGGTCGTCAAAGGAAACCCTTAACTTCTCATAATAACTATGGAAAAAATCATTTATGGTTTTAGCCCAAAAAAAATATATCAAGTAAATGAGTCAAAATGGGTCTATGAAAGTAGAATTGACATAGAAAATATAGGTCATAATCCCCTCCCATATAAAAGCAACGGGTAACTCTTTGTTAGATTGGCTGGCCAATGAAGGGGTGTCCAAAAGAAATATGCTTAATGTATGGATAGGGCTAGAAGCATTCCCATCCCCGCTTTAAAAAAATTATCGTATACTTTAGAAATTGGATACAAAGGCTTTGTATGGGGTTTTAGGTTTAGAATGAGGCGAGGTAAGAAGCACACAACACATGGAGTTAATGGATATCAATAATTGTGTGTTGTGGCATGTGGAGCAATTTTAGGAATTCATGGAGATCGAGAGTATAAGGGGTGGAGAGGGGTGCTATATCCTCCCATCACACACCCCTAGCCATGATGATAATTAGTTATGACATAAATGAGTAGGTTGTGTTATAGGTCCTCTATTGATGCCATTTACCATATCTCAATGTTGATGCCATTTTCTCACATGTTATCTCAATCAAATACATTAATTCAATTGCAATCTACCATAGAAGTTATCAAGAGCTAAACAAAAGCAGAGCATTAAGACTGCTATGAAAACATTATCAAGGTTAAAAAATGTGACCTACAAACTTTTAGAACAAACCTGTCACACCCATGTATTGATATCCAAAACCTTAGAGAATAAATATTCACCTGCTTCTGAGAGCTGCTGCAGTTTCCCAAACAAACAAGATGGTGACCAAAAGGAGAAGCCCTCAGAAACACAGTATGCAACTCTTCCTATCAAATGGTGAACAAAGGAACCATCACCAAGAATTCTCACATGTTATCTGAATCAAATACATTAATTCAATTGCAATCTACCATAGAAGTTATCAAGAGCTAAACAAAAGCAGAGCATTAAGACTGGTATCAAAACTTTATCAAGGTTAACAAATGTGACCTACAAACTTTTAGACCAAACCTATCACACCCATGTATTGATATCCAAAACCTTAGAGAATAAATATTCACCTGGTTATGAGAGCTGCTGCAGTTTCCCAAACAAACAAGATGGTGACCAAAAGGAGAAGCCCTCAGAAACACAGTATGTAGCTCTTCCTATCAAATGGTAAACAACGGAACCATCACCAAGAATTCTCACATGTTATCTCAATCAAATACATTAATTCAATTGCAATCTACATAAGCCATGTGTCTATCTGTTACTTTCCTTATGTCATATAAGAAAATTCACTGCCATTCACTATCATTATGCATGATCATTGCTATCAAGTTTAAAGGGTTATTGAACTATATCAAGGTGACTGGCATATCACAAAGCTCACTGCCAATGTCATTCTAATCACATAGAGCTACCAATCTACTAACAAATGAACATTGACCATGTTGCAAATAGTTTGCTTAATCAATAGAGAGAGAGATCATAGGTTATATTGCAAAGTTCATTGTCATAAGGTTCAACAAGCCACTAATATTATCAATCCAGGAGTTCTTATATTCACTTCCATCAAGGGTTACTACTAGGTTTACTTATAATCTATAATTTAGTGGGGGTGTCACCATCATGCAACTAGTTCACTACAATATTATATCATCACTTCCATGTAAGATCACTATTAACAACGCACTGTCAAGGTCATGTCAATGTTCCTATGTTACTCCGAAATTCCATGCCCTGGATTTTGGCCGGGGAATTGAATTCTATGTTTCTAGACATTCCTTGTACATGAGATTCTTGGTTATGTTTTGGCAATTAGCAGCAACATGTTTTTGTAATTATCTTATTGTTATCTTTTAGATAGTATAATACATGAATATGTTGTCGTGTGATCCATTTTGGAGTTTCACTGTAGTAATGCTCATATTACACCCATAGTTATCTTACTGTGATTCCTCTGTTTTATCACAATTATTTTATATCCTTTAATTAAATTTTAAATAGTATATTATGCTTGTGTGCATTGGCATGTTGTTCGATATCTCTCGGTTCCCTTTATGTTCTAGCTCAAGCCATTATGAATGCTCTTCTTGGATATGTAACTGCATTCTGTCTTTCGCTTGTTTTGTGGAATTAATATTGCTGATTTAGGTAATCTGCAGTAAACATATTGTATATGCTGAGGCACAATATCTACATTATTATGCTTTGCTTAATTTCTTCTATTGAGAATGTTGTATCCCTGTTCCTTTTCAGGGCAACTCGAAGTACTTTTGTTAGTGCATTTCTTTTATTCCATAGCCAGGAGTTTTACTGGTCGTGTGCGCCTAGGTGTAATGTTTGTGCACAATTTATTTATTTGAAACATAACAACCTATCCTATCTAGGAAGCGTTCGTCTACTCTGTTTTATAGCATGAACTTGTGTTATTTTTAACAGAAATTTTGTTATAATGGTATAAGGGAGTTTTTCAAATTAGGCCCTGGCCCTCATATGCACAGTTATATTAATAAATTAATTTCATGGCCCTGGCCCTCATATGCACAGTTATATTAATAAATTAATACCATGACATGAACTACCTTTTAACCAACTTTTGATGAACTTTATCCTAAGTGAAATGTCAGTGGAACTAGATTCTGTATGTCCAGTTCTCGTATTCAATGAGGCAAGACTGTAAATTTATAGAGTAAATATGAATCTGGTGTGGTCTTTAATGTCCAGTTTTCGTCTTCAATGAGGTAAGACTGTAAATCTACAAATTAAAATATGGATACAGTGTATTTGTGACTCAGTTAAGGCAGTATATGTATATAACCAAATTAATAAATATGACCCAGATCATTCTAGAGTAAGGGCCAGAATCTTGAGATGCTTAGATTATACACAAAGATATTTGTTATTGCAATAGACAAAGTTCCCTAGCTACTGGAATTTTTACCACTGCAAGCTTTAGCTTAGAATAGGATCAACACCTTCATACAAGAGCCCAAAATACAGATCAAGTTTGTTGCATTGTAGGATCAATTTATCATTGCAAGGCAAACTCATCATTAACTATTCATTAACTATTCTTGAACTTTACATAAGCCATTGCAAGGCAGACTATTCATTAACTATTCATCTACTATTCTTGATCAAAACCTTAGAGAATAAATATTTACTTGCTTATGAGAGTTGCTGCATTTTCCCAGACAAAAGGAAAAGAAAACACCGTCAAACGAAAGGAAAAGAAAACACCGTCAAACAGATGTCCTCAGAAACATAGTCAAACACCGTCCTCAGAAACACAGTATGCAGGGCTTCCTATAAAATGAAAAATAGCATAAAACATTCACAAATATAGCAGTTGCTGAGGCGGTGTTAATCAAAAGGCACTTTGGAGCACGTAGGAGCGGTGTAAGACATCCGCACCTAACGTGGACCTCCATAAGGACCGGTCCCAACCACGTGGAGAAAAAGTGATGAAGGTGGTCAAGAACCGGTCAGACCCACATCACATCCTATGAACTATTATAATTTCAATTCTGGGATTGTAACCTTATACCATCAACATATCTATGGTTTTCCCCATCGTAACCAACGGGAAAAGGGCTTATAAATTTGTAGGATTATTCGTGATTTTTTTGCACTTGAGGGTGATCGATATGAGAATATGAAGTCGTTGTGATATATGGGTAATGAAATGGGTAATGTTCTAGTTCTCGTAGTGGGTTACCCATTTCAACCAATTCCAAAAGTGATTATATTTTCTTAATCTATGAATGAGATATATAGGAATGTTGTTAAGTGGATCATGTTAATAAATGGGTGGACATTGCTGTTAATGAAATGGGTAATGTTTGTTAAATGGGTAAGGTTTGTTAATGAAATGGGTAATGTTCTAGTTCTCATAGTGGCATACCCATTTGAACCAATTCCAAAAGTGATTATATTTTCTTAATCTATGAATGAGATATATAGGAATGTTATTAAGTGGATCATGTTAATAAATGGGTGGACATTGCTGTTATATGTTTAATTTCATTGTTAATGTCGATTTGTACATTGTTGTTAAATGGGCGGATGTAGACTATTGTGTGTTTAGTTACTATGTGATTAGAATGAAATATGTGATTCGATTCAATAGGTGAGACTTAGTTCTATTGACTTGGGTGTGCATATCTCCATTGCACAAATGTTCCAACATTGCTTCTGGTTGGTCTTTGTGGAGACTCTTGTTTACTAATTGTTTAATATTTTTTTGAGTCATAACATTGTATTTTCTTGTTTCGTTAATGTTTTTTATTTACATGTTCAGAAAAGAGTAGAAAGTGATGTAGCAGCAGCCTCGTAAAACCCATAATCTTTCTTACACGCACATAAAAACGCATTTCAGCATATTGTCCAAATCAAAAACCTCAATACCTGCAATCTCACACTTTACCTTTTCCATGCGGAAGCTCTTCAAATATAGATTCAAACCAACAATCCTTTCTCCATACGTTTAATCCACACCTCAATTGAAAACTTTTCAAAGATCTTATAAAAGATTAAAATTCATTGGTTTCCAACTTTGTAATCAAACCAGACTCTTACCATATCATTGGATTCACATATATCTACGCTCTCTCTGCAAGCTGGACATTGTTTAATTGACCAAACCACATGGAAAGTCAAATGTCAATCATATGCAGCCCCACATTAACTTACCAATACATATCAACAGCAATTCATAATGCACCTTCTCCTTATAACGCAGGTTTTATACCTCAGCTCCTCACCTAATTTCGCCCTTGAGTTCTGATTCAATCGTTATGATTTGACCCTGCAAACTTAAGTTACATCTTTGTCAGTTTAATCTGAATCTTCTGCTACAGGAAACATACCCTTGGTAATCGATTTTGATAACAAATGACTGCGCATGCCACTGCACAATCACACATATGAAAATTACAAATGTATACATTGATTCCCCATGATATTAAACGATTCGAATTCTACATGAAGTCACACGCATTCAGAAAAAAAACAACTGCTTCCTCAATTTGAAACTACATCTTCAATTAATCATTAGCACAATCAAATCGATATTTATTGATGTCAATTTTTTCAACTTATGTGCTTTATGTGCTTTACAATTCAGCGCTCTTCCTGTGCATCGAAACCTAGCGCTATTCAACAATTTCACAATCCCATGTGATGACATCCAGAACCAGACCGGATTTTAAAACACGCCTCTCTATTTCACGCTCGATATGTACTACTATAGAAATTACTAGTTACAAAACTCGAATTTATATTCAAAAATGATTAACAACCTTCTACCTTCCATGAATTTACTTTGACACTCTTCTTAAATGTCGTAGGGCTTGCGTTTTGCCTTAGACCCAATTTCCATAACTCAGCGTTTTCACAAATGAATGGTTGAATCTATTTGAATACAAGATCTGTTCTGCACGTCCTTTAAATTCATCGCAGATTCTAAACTTAATGCAGAAACCAATACACATCGAACAACATGAAATTGCTTACCTCATCTACTGTTCACTGCGCTGTCAGTTTGCACTAAATTGGATTTTTAAAACGATGTCTATTGTTCACTGCGTTGCCTGTTCACACCAAATTGGATTTTTACAACGTTTTCTTTGATTACCCATCTTTCAATGCTGCCAACACATCGATTTTCCATATCACTGGTTAACATTTCTCAGTCCATCGTTCCAGTTTTGTGAAGTGTTCCACGCCCGAACTGCTCCAGATGAATCGATTATGCAATTGTAGGATCTGCTTCTATTTAGATTGTGACGCAATTTCTTCACCTCGCCTTTTCAATTTTCATTACTGTTCTTTAAAATGAAACACAGCCTTTTAATTCCTACGCTTCACCCAATTTAACATGTCTTCAGTTCATCACCGCGGCATATAAAACATAAATTCAGCAATTCATTCATGAGTCGACATTAAAATCAGTTCTTCGCAGAAATATCATTAGAATTCATGCACTCCATACAACGAGTCATTCACATCTCTACTTAAAGTAATTGCGCTATGCAGATTGGATTCTATTCAACGCGTAGATCGATTTTAACTGAAATCGACCCTTCTCCCCTATGAACTTTACACAGAAATTCAAGCATCGATTATTCAGAACGATTTTCCATTACTTTGGAAAATTTGACTCATTTCATGGCATTAAACTCAAACAACGATTCCACCACCAGATTATATAAAAGGTGCATTCCCAATTTAAAACCCAGTTTCAGAAAAATATACACCACTCCATAAATCGAACCATACAATTCTGAAATCACTTTTCACCTTAACATTAAAAATACTTACAAACTTTCTTCGTGGCCAGATATTCAACAGTCGTGGCCCTTACAATTTGCTGAAGGCTTACAGCCTTGTTGTTCAAGCCTACTCTCAATCTCACACTCTCTAATTATCTCAATGCCCTTTGAGGCTTGATAATTTATACAAATTTTAAAATGATCTAATTTAATGCTCTATCCCTTCAATTCCTCAACCAACCCCTAAATCTCTCAACATCCCTAAAAGATAGATTTTTATCCCTAAAACTTAGAAACTAATTCCAACTTAGGTTCCATCATTAATTCTAAATAATATAGAAACTAATTTCTCTCACATTTACAAATTCTCACAAATAATTAATTAAAATATAATTAATCACTCAAAATTTAATATTTCTTCAAAACATGAAACCCCCTAGCTTAGATAAAATACAAGGTGAATTTTGGAGCTAATGCTCCTGCATCAGACTCCCCATGTAAGAAAATTCATGACCACCTGGTCATAAGTCTGGATAATTATTTCCTCCTGGATCCCAAATTTTATTTTGTAATCTTTCCTTGCTTGTCAATTGCTTTACTGCTGTTGTTATCTGCTGTTGTCCTCCAGGTTTCCATATTTTGTACTGTAATGCCCCACTTGCTCTGCTCTTGCAATCTTTCGCGGTCTTTCTCTTGTTGTTTTTCCTTTTCTTTCTTGTTGCTGGTCTCTTCCGGGATTCTTTCGTCATCAGTCTCTGATACTTTCAATCTCTCGGTCCAATAAATCTCCCGGCTGCTGATTTCTAGTTGTCTGCTGAGCTAAGACGGCTTGCTCAGTTTTTACTTTCTCTATTGTCACTTGCTGACTTCTTGCTTATATGCTTGTTTCTGTTCTGACTGCCACCCGATCATCCATGCCCACTTGTCTTCTGGAACAGAAACTTCTTCTTCCTTCATTTGACTGCTCAACTGAGTCAAATGTTCTGCAACAATACCTGCATTCACAAAACACTTGTTAGAACAAAAATCACAAGGCATCAGTGCCTTGTCCTCCTTTGCCAGCATTTTAGTATGTTGTCCTGAATTTTCCATCTCCATCAGCACATCAGTATGCTGATTCTCTCTGCCCAAAGAATCCTCTGAAGAATTCTCAAGACTGTCAACCAGTCTTTCTCTCACATCATCTGCTTCCATGACATCTTTCTGCACTCGTTCACTGTACTGAACTCTTTCTTCTGCCATCTCCCTGTCATACTCCGAATTCTTCAACAAATATTCTAGCAATGCAATTTATCTGTGACATTGCTGAAGCATAACATCACTATCACTTACAGTCCCTGCATTCATACACAACTTGTCAGTTTGAAAACTACAAGTCTCAACAACTTTAATCGTCGGTTCATTTACCAGCTCTTCCAGCTGATCATCTTCTTCATGAATTTATTCTTGTACTGTAACAAAAGCATCACTGCTTTCTTCTTCAAAGTACTTATCTTCCGAAATATTCTTTTCCATGTTTGTGACAGCTTCACAAGATTGTGCATCCTCCTCAACACCTGTAATCACATCACAATTGTCAGCTACAAAAATACAAGAGTTCACATTATTCAGCTGATCTGGATCTACCCAATAACTCAAGAAATCATTAATAATCTCTTCTTCTGTTTCATCAATGGAAACCTCCTCTTCCAACTCAGCTGCTCTGAGTTGCGTACACCTCAACTGTACATCCATCATCTGCTCGAGCTTCCTCAGCTCTTCTGTTAACTGCATGTTTATCTGTCGATCTCTTTTCTGTTGTAGCCTCTGCCACTTCACTCTCTTCCTCATCAGCCAACCCTGTCTCTGGCCTCTCATATTCTCCTGCAACAACTCCATTAACAACTCAAGATGAACTGCAATCTCAGCTTTCTCTTTCTCATACTCCTCATCAGTCCACTGCTTCAATATGCCATTTGCCTTGGCATCTTTCACCCTCATTCTACTGTGGCCTCTTTCTGAACCTCTACTCTCTTCTTTATGACTTTCAGTAGTCATCGCCTTCGCCATGAGTTTCTCACTCATGAGTTGCACCAAGCCTCTGCAACAGCAAGCTCTCCTGTCCTGCCGCCACTTACCTCACCAAGCTCTCCTCACTCAGTCTTTTGGTAAGTACTGGTTCACTGCCTCTGGAACCTCTTGAGCACTCTCCTCTGCTCTTTTAGGCTTCTCTCATCTGCAACTGTCAAGAACACACTTGTCCTTTTTCATTCACCCTCTGTTGAATCTTTAGGTTCTGCCACACATCTAGAATCCCTTGCTGGACTCTCTCTTCACTGCACTTCAGCTGCTTCTTCCTGCTGAGATTTCTCCACTATGCCTGCAACCAAATTCTGCAAATAGTCTTCAAACCAGAGTTAAATATCAACTACACAATCTCACCTTTCAAGATCCTGTTGATCTCGCTTCCTTCCTCAACTGCATTTGTATACCTGTGCTACAACTTTCATCAGCTTCAAAATCTCTCATTCATGCATTTAATTCAATTCAATTTAAAAACTTAAACCCTCATACAGAGCCATTCCAGCTCTGATACCAAATGATGCAGAGCCCAGAAACCCTTTAATATTTCTTACACGCATAAAAAATGCATTTCAGCAAATTGTCCAACCAAAACCTCAATACCCGCAATTTCACACTTTACCATTTCCATGCTTAAGCTCTTCAAATATAGGTTCAAACCCAACAATCCTTTCTCCATACGTTTCATCCACACCTCGCTGAATTTTTCAAAGATCTTATAAAATATTAAGATTCATTGGTTTCAAACTTTATAATCAAGCCACTCTACTATATCATTGGATTCACATGAATATATCTATGTTCTTTTGCTTTAACAAGCTGGACAATGTTCAATTCACCAGACCACATGGAAAATTAAATGTCAACCATATGCAGCCACACATGAACTTACCAATACATATCAACCACAATTCATAATGCGCCTTCTCCTTATAAAGCAGGTTTCATAGCTCAGCACCTCACCTAATTGTCGCCCTTGAATTCTGATTCAATTGTTATTATTTAACCCTGCAAACTTAAGTTACATCTTTGTCAGCGTAATCTGAATCTTCTGCTGCAGGAAACATACCCTTGGTAATCACTTTTGATAACTACTGACTGTGTATGCCACTTACAATTCACACATCTGAAATTTACAAATGTATACATTGCTTCCCCATGATATTAAACGAT
This sequence comes from Pinus albicaulis, assembly GCA_034641835.2. Lineage (NCBI taxonomy): Eukaryota > Viridiplantae > Streptophyta > Pinopsida > Pinales > Pinaceae > Pinus > Pinus albicaulis. Next base: position 1,125,680,147 of record CM076575.1, read on the forward strand.
TCGAATTCCGCATGAAGTCACCCGCATTCAGAAAAAAAACAAATGTTTTCCCAATTTGAAACTACATCCTCAATTAATCATTAGCACCATCAAATCGATATTTATTGATGTCGATTTCTTTTCAACAAATGTGTTTTTTACACCAAATAGTTTTTCCCATGCATCAAAACCCAAATGCTATTCAACTAATCTCACAATCCCATACGCTGACATACAGAATCAGATCAGCTTCTTAAACACGCCTCTATTTACGTTTCCACTCCATTTGCTATAGCAATTACAAAATCAGATTTATAGTCAAAAGCCAATTAACAACAACATACCTCCCATGAATTTAGCAGCGCTCTTACTAAATGTCAGCAGACTGCGTTTTTGCCTTAGACCCAATTTCCATAATTCAGCGTTTTCACAAATGAATGGTTGAATCTATTTGAATACAAGATCTGTTCTGCACGTCCTTTAAATTCATCGCAGATTCTAAACTTAATGCAGAAACCAATACACATCGAACAACATGAAATTGCTTACCTCATCTACTGTTCACTGCGCTGTCAGTTTGCACTAAATTGGATTTTTAAAACGCTGTCTATTGTTCACTGCGTTGCCTGTTCACACCAAATTGGATTTTTACAACGTTTTCTTTGATTACCCATCTTTCAATGCTGCCAACACATCGATTTTCCATATCACTGGTTAACATTTCTCAGTCCATCGTTCCAGTTTTGTGAAGTGCTCCACGCTCGAACTGCTCCAGATGAATCGACTATGCAATTATAGGATCTGCTTCTATTTAGATTGTGACGCAATTTCTTCACCTCACCTTTTCAATTTTCATTACTGTTCTTTAAAATGAAACACAGCCTTTTAATTCCTACGCTTCACCCAATTTAACATGTCTTCAGTTCATCACCGCGGCATATAAAACATAAATTCAGCAATTCATTCATGAGTCGACATTAAAATCAGTTCTTCGCAAAAATATCATTAGAATTCATGCACTCCATACAACGAGTCATTCACATCTCTACTTAAAGTAATTGCGCTATGCAGATTGGATTCTATTCAACACGTAGATAGATTTTAACTGAAATCGACCCTTCTCCCTTATGCGCTTTACACGGAAATTCAAGCATCAATTATTCAGAATGATTTTCCATTACTTTGCAAAATTTGACTCATTTCATGGCATTAAACTCAAACAACGATTTCACCACCAGATTATATAAAAGGCGCATTCCCAATTTAAAACCCAGTTTCAGAAAAATATACACCACTCCATAAATCGAACCATACAATTCTGAAATCACTTTTCACCTTAACATTAAAAATACTTACAAACTTTCTTCGTGGCCAGATATTCAACAGTCGTGGCCCTTACAATTTTCTGAAGGCTTACAGCCTTGCTGTTCAAGCCTACTCTCAATCTCACACTCTCTAATTATCTCAATGCCCTTTGAGGCTTGATAATTTATACAAATTTTAAAATGATCTAATTTAATTCTCTATCCCTTCAATTCCTCAACCAACCCCTAAATCTCTCAACATCCCTAAAAGATAGATTTTTATCCCTAAAACTTAGAAACTAATTCCAACTTAGGTTCCATCATTAATTCTAAATAATCTAGAAACTAATTTCTCTCACATTTACAAATTCTCACAAATAATTAATTAAAATATAATTAATCACTCAAAATTTAATATTTCTTCAAAACATGAAACCCCTACCTTAGATAAAATACAAGGTGAATTTTGGAGCTAATGCTCCCGCATCGTAAAGACCAAATAATAGACATATTGTGCATAGTCAAAACTAAAAAAAAATTCAATGTAAATTTGATAGTGTGCATATCTGACTAAATGATTACTGCACCAGATATGTGCATATAAAGGAAAGGGTACATTTTTCATATAGAGAGTGATATGTGCATGTGATTGTTGATGTGCGTCCAATGTGTTGAAATTTGTGATTGGACAAAGAACTGAGGTCAAATGAAACATTTTGATATTAATTAGTGTTCTGTGCACATGACAAATAATATTTGTTTGAATTTGAGGTTGATGGTGTCATATATGAATGGAAGAGAATGATATTATACTGATAGAGTTTTCAAATGTTTTAAAATTGAGATGTGCTACTGAAGAGAATTGATTTTCCAGCACCTTGGAAATTGATTTTCGGGGACTTACAGCAGTACTAGTGCTCCAACACCTTGGAAAATGATTTTCCAACACCTTGGAAATTGATTTTCCAACACCTACAATAGTACTAGTGCTCCAACACCTTGTAAAATGATTTTCCAGCACCTTGGAAAATGATTTTCCAGCACCTACAACAGTAATAGTGCTCTAGCACCTTGGAAAATGATTTTCCAGCACCTTGGAAATTGATTTTCCAGCACCTATAGCAGTACTAGTGCTCCAGCACCTTGGAAAATGATTTTCCATCACCTTGGAAATTGATTTTCCAGCACCTACAGCAGTACTAGTGCTCCAGCACCTTGGAAAATGATTTTCCAGCACCTTGGAAATTGATTTTCCAGCACCTACAATAGTACTAGTGCTGCAACTCCTTGGAAAATTATTTTCCAGCACCTTGGAAATTTATTTTCCAACACCTACAGTAGTACAATTTCTCCTATAGGTGCTGGAAATTGATTTTCCAACACCTTGGAAAATGATTTTCCAGCACCTACAGGAGTACTAGAAATCATTTTCCACTACATCATTTCATGGAGATGCAATTACTATATTTCTTGTTGTATATGTACAAATCACATTCTCATCATTTCTAGCTCCCTAATATCTTTTCACATATTTTTGCAGATAGTCATCCAGCATGGAAAAGAAATGGAAGTCAATCATGGCTCTTGAGGTGCAAGACCCAAAAGACAAACTCATTTTTTCTAGTAAAGATTTAGTTTGGGCTGAAATCTACAAAGAAAACATGAATATTGACCGTGTTGCAAAAATTCCCAAAGAAAGAGTTGATGATTTTAAAAAAGGAGAGGAATCGAATCCAGATGCTCCATGTTCCTTCCTACGTCTACAAAACAAACGCCCGAGCACAAAAGCCTTACAGTATGAGCTGTAAGTATTTTAGAACTACATTGTTTAGATGTTGATATTAAATATGCTTTATATTTACCAGATTTGGTGACATTCTTGTAATTTATTTTGTAGTTATCATTGCTCATATGGTCCAGCTGACAAGAGAGAAGAATGGAAAAGAAAAGGAATGAAGTCATATGCCAAAAAGAGGGGATGTCAATGCCATTTTATTGTAAAGATTATGGTTCAAGATCCCAACATAGCAGTAATAACATACAATCAGTATGATCATGAAGATGGGCAAGGATGGCCTTGTCATGGTAAAGATAGCACTATAAGTGATGATGTTACTCAAAGAAAGCCAAGACTTTCGAAGGACATGATTTCTTATTTAGAAAGTTGTTATTTTCTTCAACTGCCAATTGACTCTGTTTGTAAAATACATATAAAGAAATATCTTGACATAGATACTACATCTAGAGATAGGGATTTCTTCTTACGCAGAAAAGACGTTGTAAACATTTATAATCGGCTGATGAAAGAAAGTTATCAATTGCATAGCAAAGATGAAATGAGTGTGAATTTTTGGTATCAAAGAAACCAGGATGATTTCTTCTTCTACCAGAAGCCCAATGGCGCAGACATCCCTTTTATAGCTGGAATACAAACAAAATGGATGTTGGAAACTATGGTCAAGTTATCCCACAATAGTTTGATAGCCATGGACTCAACATTCAGTACAAACAAATATGGGGTGAGTTTTTTTCCAATGATTGCTTCAATAAAATCATTTATGTTAAAATTAACTTCATTTCATTTAAAATGACAGTATCAGTTATACACGCTTGCGGTCTTTGATGAGCAACAAAGTGGGGTACCAGTTGCCTGGGTGGTGATGTCACGTAATACATCACAAGATATACAAGTATGGTTGGAGAGCCTCATGCTTAGGTGTTTTCGGACTCGTCCCGATTGGAGGGTCAACGCCTTCATGGTTGATGATGCTATGGCTGAAATCATTGCTTTGAGGTAACATCAATATTCTTATTTGACATTTCGAATTGCATTCATTTTAAGAATTTCTAAAAATGAATTAAATGTCACAGGAGAATCACGAAATGTGAAGTGATTTTGTGTATTTGGCACGTAAGGAGGGCATGGCTCAAGAATGTTAATCGGTTGGTTAGCAGCTCAGAGAAAGAAAAAGAAATGTTCAATGAACTTGGCCATATCATGAAAGATTGTTGTACTGATGAAGTGGATGATGCAATCAATGCTTTTCTCATCAAATATGCAACTGAGCAGAATTTTTTGGACTATTTCTACAAGACGTGGATTGCCGGTGACAAGATTCGTAAGTTTGCATAATATTCCTTCTGTGTTGTATGTTTGTCATTTATGTTGGACAACTTATATTTACTAATTGAGTCTTTCCATGTAGGCATGTGGGTTAAAGGCTGTAGAGATTTTCCTCACGCAAACTAGGAGACAAATAATGATGTGGAATCATACCACGGTTACTTGAAGTCAACATTTCTATGTGATAAGCGAAAGAAATGTTCTCGTAGAATGGATTGGCTATTCTACACTCTCCTAAAAAATGTTGAGCCATGTTATCGATTCAAGGCAATTTTGAAAAAAGAAGGATATTATAACAACCACAAGAAAGAGATGCAGCTTGAATCATCAATGGAAAAGGCTAGAAGAATTCTAGACAGTGATTGCAGGCCTCATGAGAGTATATCTCATGCTTATTGGGTAAGGAGTCAAAGCAAAGCTGATAAGGAATATCTTATCATTTTTCATCTCAAAAATTTTATCACTTGCGATTGTCCATGGTCTATTCGGGGGAACATTTGCAAGCATGCTATAAAGGTAGATTGGTTTCATTCCTCCTTGATTGATTTATACCCTTTATTGGATCTTCATACCACACCCAATCAGTTTAATGTCCCTTTTGAGATAAGTATAGAGGCGCCAAACCTTCCTGCAGATACTATCCCAACCAATATTGAAGATGACAATGTTGAAGAACTTGATGTGTTGAGAGAGGAGTTGTTTGGTTATCTAGACCTGATTAGAAATAGTCCTCCTTCCACTGTGAGAAAGACAAAACAGTTGATTGATCTGGCTAAAAAATTTGTGGATGATGCTAATAATCTTAATATTATGGATTATGACTTCGCAGCTGGTTTGGGTGCTTATGAGTCATCCTTGAAGAGGAAGAAGAGTTTCCTTAGTCCAAAAAAATAAAATAAAAGGAAAAGGAAGGTCACCTTGAATATTGATTTGAATGTCTCTGCATCCGAAGATGAACCATTTCAGTTTCCACACCTCAATAGGCGTGGTCGTCCCCCCTCCAACAATGCTTCTTCTACTGCTCCAAGTAAGTTCTATAGGGAGACTATATCAATATGTTTAGATCAAATTCGTGATCTTCCAAGTTTGTTGCTATGTTTAGATCGCTTTGTCGATTTTTCAAGTTTGTTGCAATGTCTTTGATCTTTGCTATTTATTTTAGCATAATGTAGTGTTGTAACATTTGCAGAGCCGCAACATCTGATCAATGTGATTACAGATGAAGGATGTACACAGACCAACAATCAACCTTTTGATCACATGAGTCAAGGTACATTTGACGAGCTTGCTAATTGATCTACTATGTATTCTGATGCATCTATTATTTGACATGTTATTTTTTTCTCTGATGGAAATTGTGTTGTCATCTTACAAACATAGCTGGTTCGTCGTTGGGCCCCCCTCGACCGGAACAGGATTGGGCCACTGACATCACGGAAATTGGTGAATTTCCATGTTTGTTTGCATTGTCTTCACTCCTAACGATTAGCACTGGTTGTTGTTCATGTTGTTAATGTAGTGCTGGAATGTTTGCAGGGTTGGAGCATCCAATTAATGTGATTTCAGATGAAGGATGTTCACAGACACATTATAACTATTTTTATCAGATGAGTCAAGGTGCTTAGGATGAGACTTTTAATTGATCTTCTTTGTATTCTGATGCATTTATTACTTGTCATCTTATTATCTTCTCTGATGAAAAATTCATTGTCATGTTACAGACACAACAACTTCTTCAATGTGTCCCCCTCTATCCGAATATGATTGGGTCACTGACATCATAGAACTTGTAGATAACACATAAATTGGCTTTAGAAAAACGTTGTGATAGAAAATGCATATTTTTGTTTATTGTTCAACACACCGATTCATGGTGGAGTGGCCAGCTTTGGTTACATGTGATTCCTAGTGTGGAGCACTTTGTTGTTAGGGTTATATTGGGTTCCCTAGCTAGGGTTAGGAGACCTTAAAATTATTCCAGCTTCTGATAAGCTGCAATTGTGTACATGTACTTCATTTTTTCTATATAAATGAAAAGAGAACATCAGGAATTCGATGATGCAGTTAATGGATATTTGTTGCTTACTTTTAAATGTTATGTTGGAAAACAGTAAATTTGCTGGATAGTACTGTAATGCATAGGCACATTTTCATTCAGTAGCAGAATTGGCATGTTTTCTGCAAATGCCTTGAACTGTTTTGTGATTTCAAATTTCACTGCAACATTTTTATCTCCATCCTTTGGTCAAATGTGTTTGGGGAGAATGAAACATTAGATGGTGGAGAAGATTAATTGAAGATATCAAAGTGGTTTGGGAATTCAAATGCTTGTTTGGCACAATTTTATCTCCATTATCTGATGAAATATGTAAAGAGATTGAGTTGAAAAGTTTATCTCCAACCTTCAATCATTTACTTCCAGAGATTGGATTGTGGAGAATGTTAATTCAGAACATCACTTTCTTTATTCATATATATACTACATGAGAAATAGCAGTAATTTAATCTTCAACTGATACATTGGATCCATACGCAAATTTGGTCAATCTTCATCTCGAAATAAAGACAGCACCCACTTGACCATTGTCTATCTGCAAATTGTTGTTGTTGTGGATGTTTTAGTTGCTGCTGTTGCTGCAAAGCCATTGAGTTGTAGAAATCCATATTCATGTTCATGTTCATGGATTGTGCAAAAGACAAAGGGGCCACCAACATACCTCTTTAGGAAGTCACTGTTTGTCTGGTTAGATTGAGCCTTTGTAGCTTTCTGCAGGAAGATTAGCTTCATGAACAGGTGAGCAGGTGCTACCCTATTGGAGCCACTCTGTATTGATGCTATTTCAGATTGAGCCGACTATATGTGACTTTAAAATGCAAGTTTTGTAATTGATGGGATGATATGAAAGAGATCAAAGCGTATTCGGATATCGTGGGTTTCATTATTATGGACCGTTGCAATGCGTTGAATGCAACACATCAGTTAGAGTTATTTATTTACAATTTTTTAATGGAGCACAAGGTTAATTATATAGAATTGTTGAGCTTCTTTTCCCAGCTGTTTGATTATATAGAATACCTACTATAGAGTGTCAAATTTGTTTTTAATTGATACCTTTACTATTTTGAAAAATACCCATGTTAATCTATCATGTATTAGATCCCAAGGAAGTAAAAACAAAAACAATTTTTACCCAACAGAAAAATGGCAAAATAACACAACATAAAATAATTATACCCTAAAAAAGATTCATGTATTATATCGTGAACCATCCAAAATTACAATCGGTTCTTCTGTAGTGAAAGAACCATGCCATCATAGCCCCAAGGAAAATTATAAGAATAACACATCCACTTATTTGAGAGTTATCGTGATGATGATTGATGACTTCACTTGCAATAAACCATGATCCGGTGTCATCTCTGACACCTGCATCTACACTTGACATTCCTGCCACCAGTATATCAGTGGACATCCTATGAATGTCTGAAAGCCATTGTATGCTGAAATATTTAAACTAAGAGCTCCACATTCTTGCTTCCGTGTATAGGGGTTTTAAATTTTCTTTTCGAACTTCAAATATGCCATTGAGCTGATTGCAAATGAGTTGCGAGTTCATGTAAACTGCAATATCATTCACAAAATTGTTTTTTGCCTCTTTTAAGCCCTCAATAAGGGCGATATAGTAGGCTTCATTATTAGTTGTCCTCCCATGTAGATCTATGTTTCTGTGCACTACATGATTTCGGCCGGATTGTAAAGCACATATTTAACTGTGGCTTGTCCAGGATTTGGACGACAGGAAACTTCGATACACAATGTCCACTTTTCGACCATTGTCCACACTTTAAAAACCTACAACCTAAAAAAACAATAAATTAATATCAAACATGTATGCATTTATAGAAATAAAGAACCAGATTACCCACTTATTCATTACACAGAAATCAAAACCAGATTATATTTTGCATTCATGTAGTGCCGATTCAACATTCCAAAACAAGATTACATTTTGCATTCATGCAGTGCTGATTAATTATTCCACTTAGGAGGTTTCTCACTATCACCTAGGGGACTTACCCACTTATTCATTACACAGAAGTTCAAAAAGCAAACCCACACATTCTGGTTATATCCTAACAGTACAAAACATAACACAAAACCAGAGAAGCAGCTAGCAGGCTGTTAAGAATCCCAGGAGAAAACAATAGTTAGGTCCTTTGAGCTTCAAACTCAATGGTAGGATCAAAATTACATTGAAGATGACTTTTTATATGGACCAACTTTGCAATCCAATCTGTTCATGAAGAAATCTTGTGTTCTCTTGATGTCTTCTAATTAAGAGGCAAACACATTATTAATTTCTGCTTGCTTGTCTTTCAATACTATATCCAGCAGAGTCTTCGTTTTCTAGTGCAGTGCAATTGAGCTGACATGTCGTTTTATCCAACCACTAGTGTGACAAAGGAGAGTTGGGAAATAGGAGACCTCTTCCAAGGTCTCATACTAAAAAAATCCTTGCCCTCTCAACACCCATCATGGTTTTGAGATTCCTGATTTCTAGCTAAGTTTCTAGGCCACAACATTGAAGTAAGCCTCAACTGATTCCTACAAAAATAAACGAGCCTTATGATAGCCATGGAACCTTGCAACTGATTCCTGCACAAATAAATGAGCCCTATGATGACCCTGGAACCTTGCAGCCCCCACCCCTGCTATTGTGCATATGTTGCCTAGGCAGCACGATGTGCAAGAGGCACCTTCTTACAATGAGCACTAAAACAAGGCCACAGATAGACCTAAAAAATAGATCTACTAAAATTATATCCATTTTTTTAACACATATATTCATGTTATCAAACACATATGAGAGGTTGATGAGAACTTCGGGAATTCTATGTGTTTTGTTAGAAGAGAGATGAACATTTCACATATCTTCAAAAGCAAAAAGCTGTAACAGATGATAGGAAAAGTTCTAGACCAGAATGTATTTGAATTTAACTTTAAATTTAAAATCAAATTAAAAATTAAATTATTAAATAAATAAATACACAAGATTCCAGTAATTTTCATCAACATTATATTCTTAACTGTGAAAACATATAAAAACAATATCAAGACATAACTCTACAAAATCACAATCCAAACAATACCACCAAACCCACTATCCAGACATAACCAGGACCAAGTCCAGACTCGAAACCCACAGCCTAGCAAACAAAGAATAATTAACTGGTTGTCCAAGCTGAGAAACACTATAACACGCTACATGTTACCGAAGATGTCAAGGCCTAAGAAGTGAGGGATATGATTTACAAATAATTCGAATAAGAAAGTTTCCAATTCAATAAAAACTCTAACATGTATTTTGTTGGAGGCCTCATTAACGTAAAATAAGCAGATAGAAATGATACACTACAGGAATATGATAGACCACCTCCACCCAGGCCCTGCTTCTGCTTCTGCACAATCAACAATCAAATAAAACAAACTGAATTTTTGTGCATGGAAGGTTCATTCCACACAGGTTCTAATATCAATTATGATCCCTATGCTCAGTATAAGTGAACTAGGTTGAATTGGTTTTCCAGTGTTGATCCTGGTCCTATGAGATTATGCAGCAATTTCTGACTGCAAAAGATCTCAGCAATCTAAATAGCAACAGTAATAGATTTTTGAATGCTAGAAAAAAACTAAGCACCCTTTATTTATGATGGTTGTGTACAGATTCTTTGGATTTATAAGAAATGGGATGAGAAACATAAAAAATTTAAATTCTTGGACCAACATTCTTGAGCAAGAAACATATAAAAAAAATTTCCTGTAGGCGCTGGAAAATGATTTTCCAGCGCCTACAGGAAAAAAAAAATTGTATGCATAGAAAATATCCACTTACCAAATGTATCTTCCTATTTCATACTACCTATGTACTATGTATAGTCTTCCTTTTGACCATTGAGAAACATCTGTCCCAATAGTCTTCCTTGTTATAGGCATCTAAATTTTTTTTCCTGTAGGCGCTGGAAAATCATTTTTCGAACGCCTAGAGGAAAAAAAATTTAGATGCCTATAACAAGGAAGACTATTGGGACAGATGTTTCTCAATGGTAAAAAGGAAGACTATACATAGTACAAAGGTAGTATGAAATAGGAAGACACATTTGGTAAGTGGATATTTGCTATGCAATCAATTTTTTTTTCCTGTGGGCGCTGGAAAATGATTTTCCAGCACCTACAGGAAAAAAAATAAATTTATATGCCTATAACAAGGAAGACTATTGGGACAGATGATGTTTCTCAATGGTCAAAAAGAATAATATAGATAGTACAGAGGTAGTATCAAATAGGAAGACACATTTGGTAAGTGGATATTTGCTATGCATACAATTTTTTTTTCCTGTAGGCGTTGGAAAATGATTTTCCAGCGCCCACAGGAAAAAAAATTTATATGCATACCAAAAGTTTTCCTTGGATTCTCTCTATTACCTGATTGCGTAATACATGGGTATATATCATTTCATCTTACCTTGCTATCATTTTATTTTATTATCTATTTAACTTCTTTCAAACTTCTGGTTTATTGGACCTTAAAATGATGGGACTATTTTTTTTTCAACAATCATATTAAGTGACAGTTTTCTAAAAAGGCTTGGTAACCTCTTTTATCCCTGTATTTTTTAATTATCTTGAGATTCTCTGCAATAGCATCTATGCATCTACATCATCATAGTAAATGTGAGTCTGGCTACCCCAAATATTTGACATTTCCATTCTTCAGTTCTTAGAGTCTTATGGACCTTAGATGTAGTCAAGAGGATGTTGCAATAGAGTTTTAAAATTACTGAGGTTTATGGTTCTGCTTGATAATTATTTTGTTTTATTGTCTGCTTAATGGAGACATTCAATAAAATATATATTGTTGTTGATGCCATAAAGCTTTCCTGATTTGTTCCCACTGAGACAGTATATGTACAACAATCTTATGAACTGTAATCTACTACTACAGTTGCCCCATCTACCAAAGACACTCTTTGAGCTTCCAAAATTAAGGAACACCTATTATATATTTGTTGATAATGCCACTACGCTATGGCTATGAATTTGTGCATACTCTTAATCAGGGCAACAAACATATAAAACTATATAGCCTCAAAAGCATGTGCTTGCCAGTGGGGAAAATGCTGGCACAAAAGAGGCAGATAACCACCAAGACTAACAAAGCCTCCTGAAGCAAATTTCCACCAATATAAAGTCAATTGGGAGTAACCCATTCTTATATAAAACCTCCATTATTCTACCCGCATCTCGGTTCCCAACAGTAAGCAACCATAGGTGCTTCGAATTTTAGTTCTTGTGAGCGGTTAAGGCTGTTAGATATCTATAATTGGGAAGAGTTTGTGGCTGCCATTGTACCTGTTTTGCTAATTTTTCCTGCCAGTATCCAAATTCTAGCCAAAATGAACAGAAGTTTTCACAAAACCCTAGCGTTCTTAGGTTTCCATATTTGGGATCTCGATTTATCTCATTCAGATAATCACCATACTCCGTTGCAAACTTGAGATATACATCTTATTCTAGAAGATAAGAAGCAGTTGAAATGGGATAGGAAAAGTTGTCTTCATCCACAGTCGTGGTAAAAAGTGTTAGAAATGGGACGATTACTTGGCATAAGAGAATAGGCGTAGAAAGCACCAAAGATCCAACAGGAGTGCGAATTACCATTCCCGATCCCAAAAGAAGAACAAAATCCAAACATGGAACAATGAAAATGAGTGGTAGGAAGGAACCTGTGAATGTTGGAATGCTGGAAATTAAAATGAGTTCGCTGAGATGATTCGGAGTGCAGCAACAAGGAAACCTACGAACACTGGAATGCTGGACTGCGGAGCTAATGCTTGTCGCGGAGTTGCTTGGCGAATGAAGGGGTCTCATGAACCGGGAACTATTTGAATTTCAAATTCAAAAAACCAGCAGCATTAAATTCGGGTAGGTGGCCAGGGATCGTGGGGGTGGCGGGTGGGGGAGGAGCGGCAGGTGGCAGAGGAGGGGCGTTCATGGGAGGAGTGGCGGAGGAGGCGCGAGGTGGTGGGGTTCACTAACGCCATTGTCCCGAGCGTTTTCAGTCTCCGTCGCCGTTTGGAGCTTGGGGTTGCACGGGGTCCACATCGTGCTGGAGGGAGGGGAGGTCACCGGAGCTGGGCGATCAGGTTCTGTCACATTAGCTCCCGATTCGTAGATCAAAAGACAACTCCGTTTAAGGCGTGGAGGTGGATAAGAGTTCGACTTTGTTAACAAAGTCCCGGGACCACGGCAGAGGTTCGCCTGAGATGTTGTTTGGGAAATCGAGTCGACGCGTAACACAAGGGGTGAAACGTCGACTCATTAGACTATTCCATTTTAGTGTACATGCCTATCATATTAGATTTTGTGTAACAGTGTTTGTGGAAGTTATGTGCGTGTTGTACGTCATCAAAGAGACAATGAGTTGTAACTTGGAGAAAGCCACTACTTTAATTAGACCAACTACCTCTCCAAAAACACTAGTGATTTTGGTGTCTTAACATAATAATCCTATGTAGATGCCGATGAAATTTCCACTCCATCAGATAATGGTACCACTCATTGTTGAAATTGCCACTACAACTAGAGAATGGAGCCACCCTTTTGGCAGGCTGCAATAATAGGTCGAACTTATTGGTCCAATCAAATTTTGGAAAAATTTCACACAAATGAGAAAAAGGCAGACGAATATTGATGTGATATGATTCACAATGAAACACCTATCCATGTAATAATCCATTGCTTTGAATACATTTTTACATTTTAGAAGTTGCCAAGTAAATTTTAAATCATTGTCAATTTCATTGGTTTACTCATTTCAAATTCATCCCAGTTTTAAATCACACACATAAGTTTTAAATTTTTTTGAGGAAACTCATTATAATACAATGAAAATGGAAGGACGATGAAATTTTTGTACTGGAATGTAAACAATGAATGGAGTAGTAAATTTTTAGTCTATCTTCTAAACATTTTGAAAAATAAATTTCATATATTTTTTGGTCTAATTTACTCATAATTAAGTAGGGATTTTTTGGAACCATAAGTTTAAATTGTGAACTCTCCACAATCCTATTGTCTGAGGGTTATTTTAGGATGTTGAATCTGTATACGTAATAAAAATACCATTTTAAATAACAAAGAATATGGTATGGCATTTTTTTTGGAAAAATTTTGACCAAGATATCCAAATTTATCTAATGGTTAGACAATGCCTTTTAATAATAGTTTAAATAATTCATTGAGGAGATTGCATCTTTGAAATTTTAGAAATTTGAAATCACTAAATGTTGCATGTCTGTCTCTTCTCTTTACTTGTTTCCAATTCACCATAACTTCAAATCACACAAATAAGTACTAAAATCTAGTTGAAATAATTAATGCTATATTGTATTAATGGAGAAATTGTTACATGGTTGTAATGTAACTCATTTAATTAGGATCAGTTCCTAGGTTGTAGGAGTTTTTTCCCAACTCCCTATTATTTTGAGATGCATTTTTTGATGTATATTTGATTAATTGAATGTAGAGTGTATGCTCCAGTTTATGCAGTCTCCAGTTGTAGCTTGCTCACATGTGAGTTTTTGGTTATTCAATACGTTTATTTTCTTTCCAGTTTTTATCATGGTATCAGAGCTTAGATCTGGTGATCCTGATTTACCTATAGAGCCTAGTGGCTACAAAACCTTCATGGCTATAGAGCCTTTGTGGCTACAGTACCCCAATGGAAACATAGGAGCCTCAATGATCACAGTTTAAGAGTTTAGGTGGTTGGGAGAAATACCTAACTCACAGGAGAAACTTGTTTTTTCACAGACCTCAGCTAGCTGAGCACAAAGCGGTCAACGTTGTTTTTAGATCCATAGTAGCGCTGATAAACATGGATTTCAGGGTCATTCCAGTGTTGATGTCCATTTACTTAGCTCAATTTTGATAAGCACGTTTTTTTAAGCTAAAAAGTGTGTTGACCTTGTTTTTATGGATTTGCACTTCAAATTTTTCCAGGCTGGTGGCAGATCTGAGTAGCAGACACAAAAAATATTGGTGATGGATCTGAGTTGCAGACACAACAATTTTCTCTAGATCGGCGACGGTTCTGAGTTTCAAACACAGAGATCATGCCAGATCGGTGGAAGATCTATGATCAGGTTCTGGTATGTGTTGGGTTTTTTTAATGTAGCTTGTAATTTTTCACTTAGTTAGAATCGATTGAATATCAGAGATTCTAGATACGATCAGTCCAAATGAACAATTTTACAAAAACTTATCTCAACGAGACTAGAAAACTCGATGGGACCAATTATACCAATTAAAAATTCAAGCTACAGACGTTGCTTGAGGGAGCGAGCACATGGTCGATCATTAACGGTGATGAGCAGAAGCTGAACATTGTGAAAAGTGTGGATGCACTCATACAATATTGGGATAAAATGGAAAATAAGGCGAAAGTCTTATTGAAGATGTCTATTAAAGATAACATTATCCCACATATCAGAGATAGTAAATCGTCGAATGAGATCTAGATGACACATAAGAAACTATACGAATATATTTCGGTGATGATGCCGGTGGTAATATCAAATATATTAAAAGTGTAATGTATGTACCCGAGATCAAGAAGAATTCAATCTATGTGTCATGATAACATATCAGGACCTGCAAGTTGAATTCTTCAGAACATATTGTGTCATAAAGGACAACAATAAGGAACCAATTGCATCAGGAGTGTGTGTGGGAAGCCTTTATAGGTTGAATTTCAAGAGCATGCCACACCAAGCTTTGGTTTCAATAGGATTAACAGTCGATAATATTTGGCATCGGATATTCGTTCATCTTAACCTACAAGATCTTATGCTGCTTCAAAGGAAAGGTATGGTTGATGGAATTCCTGCTTTTCATAATGTTTATTTAGATTGTGATGGATGTGCATTAGGGAAAATGCATAGGAAAGAGTTTCCCTTGAATGTTGATAGGAAGAAAAGAGATATTCTGGAGCTTGTGCATACAAATATATGTGGACCTATGCAGACTAGGTTGCTATGTGGTGCATATTATTTTTTACTCTTTATTGATGATTGCACTAGATTCTCTTAGATATATTTTATCAGAAAAAAGTGCCAGACATTTCAATGCTTTAAAGAATTTAAGAATATGGTGGAGAAGCAGACAGGGAAATTCATTAATATTCTCCGCAAAGATCAAGGGGGAAAATACAAATTGGGAGAGTTCATGAAATTTTGCAGAAATTGTGGGATTATTCAACAGTTCACAGTACCTCACACTCCGCAGCAAAATGGAGTTGCATAATGAAATACTATAACCCTTGTGGAATGCGCACGAAGTATGCTTCAAGGTAAGTGTCTATCCAATGTCTTTTGTGTTGAAGCAATCAACACTACAGTTTACTTAAAAAATACGAGTCCAACTAAATGTCTTAATTTAAAACTCCTTTTGAATCACTTTATGGATATAGGCTAGCAATGAATCATTTAAGAGTTTTTGGATCAAAATCCTTTTCCCATATACCCTAGGAAGATAGAAAGAAGTTAGATCCTAAGGCCATGAAATGCATCTTTGTAGGATATTGCACTGAGTTTAAAGCTTATAAGTTGTTTAATCCTTTGACTCATAAATTCTTTGCAAGTCGAGATGTTATATTTCATGAGCAGGTTGAGGACTGAAATAAGAAAAATAGACTTGAAGAATGGAACATTCCATTGTTGATGGAAGAAAGCAGTGAGGACAATCAACAACAACAACAACAACAGAAAGAGGAAGAGGCAGGTGATGTAGTCAGTAAGTCAAGCTCGCTCAAGTCTGAAGCAGACAGATTTGACGTGAGTCCTTTACCGAGAAGATCAGGTAGACAGACTCAACTACCAGTGAGATTGAAAGACAATGCTTTAATGTCAAACATTTTAAATTTTATAGAGCCCAAAAATTATAAAGAATCTAGTCAATTTCATGAGTGGATGACTGTAATGAATGAAGAATTTGAATCTATTATTAGAAACAATACTTGGGAACTAGTTGAATTTCCTGAAAGAAAAATACCCATAGGTTGCAAGTGGCTTTACAAACCTAAATTTAATGCAAATGGGAGTATAGAAAAGTTTAAAGATACACTGGTAGCAAAGGGTTATTCATAGAAAGAGGGAATTGACTATGAAGAAGCCTTTTCTCCTGTAGCCAAACTAAATACTATTAGAATTTTAATTGCTTTAGCTACAAAACATTAGTGGAAGCTACACTAGTTAGATGTTAACTCTGCATTCCTAAATGGTGTTTTAAAGGAAGAGTTTTATTCAGTGTAGCCTGGAGGGTTTGTTATGCAAGGGAAATAACACTTAGCATGTAGATTAAAAAAGGCACTTTGTGGTTTAAAACAAGCACCCAGGTCTCGGTACGAGAACATTGATTCATTTTTCTTACAACATGGTTTTCATAGGAGTAATAATGATCCAAATATATATACCATGTATTATTAACAAAGGAAGATAATTTTGATTTCCTTGTATGTGGATGAGATGATTATAACAAAGAATGCAGCTGGATTAATCAAAGAAATCAAATTGCAGATGTCACAATTTTTGAAATGAAAGACCTCGGAAGTTGACATTATTGTCTAGGTCTGGAAGTATGGAGAGACTCTGGACAAAATTTCCTTACTCAAGGGAAGTATTTCATAGGGATGCTAAAAAATTTCAGAATGGAACAGTGTAAGACAACATCAACACCTTTGTAGTAGAACCTGAAGTTGTGCAGTGACGATGGCTCTAAGGAGGTGGATGCTAATTTGTATAGGCAACTAGTTGGTAGTATGATATATCTCACTACAACTAGAACAGACTTAACATACTCTATCAGTCTTCTGAGCCAGTTCATTCCTAAACCTCTTGAAATTCATTGGATGGCAGCAAAAAATGTGCTAAGGTATCTTCATGGTACTAGAAATTATGGTATTTTATACATTGATACATTTGATGTTACTTTAGCAGGATTTCCAGACTTTGATTGTGCAGGTAACCTAGATGATCATCATTCTATTATAGGTCAGAGCATGGAGCAGTAGAAAACAGAACATTGTGTCTTTATCTTCAGCTGAAGCCGAGTACCAAGCATTATGCGCAACAACATGTGAAGCTATCTGGTTGAGGAGGCTTCTCCATGATGTAGAAGAAGAGCAGAAAGAGGAAACCATCATCAAATGTGAAAACCAAAGTTCCAATAAGCTAGCAAACAACCCAGTGTTTCATAAGAACACGAAACACATTGATACTCATTTTCACTTTGTTAGAGAAAAAGTCCAGTCAAAAGAATTTTTTATTGAATATTGCAAAACATGTGACAGTGTGGCTGAAATTTTTACCAAGCCTCTTGGGAAAGTGAAGCTTGATTTGTTTAGAGGCATGTTAGAACTCCGGGATAATCCTTTCTCCATTAAGGGGGAGAGTTGAAAATAAATAAAGTTATATTGTATTAATGGAGAAATGGTTACATGGTTGTAAAGTAACTCCTTTAGTTAGGATTAGTTCCTAGGTTGTAGGAGTGTGTTCCCAACTCCCTATTCTTTTGAGATGTATTTATTGATGTATCTTTGATTAATTGAATGTAGAGTGTACGCTCCAGTTTATGCAGTCTCCAAGTGTAGCTTGCTCACTTGTGCGCTATTAGTTATTAAGACATATTTCATTAAATTTGGAATTATACAGTGAATCTAGAATTTCAAAATAACCAAAAAAATCAATTCTAGTGATGACCTTGTAGTAAGAATTTTCCAATTTTAATGAAATTGAATACATTTCTTTTCTTTCCAATTTTTATCAATTTTTTTGATATCAATAATATAGTTAAATTTGATGAAATTTTTCTAAAATTGTGAGTTTTTAGTAAAATTAGAAAAATGTGTTTTCTCTTTACTTATTTCAAATTCATCATAACTTCAAATCACACAAATAAATACTTTAAGTTTTGATATCATTAAATTTGGTGAATTTTTTTAAAGATTGTGAGTTTTTAATACAATTAGAAAAATTTAGCAAGTTTAATTTTAAATAACAAAAATTCTTTGATATAGATATTAAAATTCTATTTCTAATTACACTTATTTTTAATTTGATAAAAATGTAAATTATATCATACATTAAAAAAAGAAAAACTACTTTAACCTAAACTTATATTCTCTCTTCCGAAAAAAAAAACACATTTATTATTTAAACTACCAATTTTCAATGACAAACATCCTCTTATTATATATTATATTTGATTGGTACCTAAATCCGCTTCCTAATTAAAATAATTTTAAATTTGATTTATCGTGAGATTAATTTATAGAGAACATTTAAAATTTAAAGTGTTATAAAATAATATTATATTAAAAATAAATATAAAAATAAAGTTAATAATTATAATATGTTAAGAGAGATTTGTTCAAATCTTCTAAAATTTAAAATATTTAAATCTCAGATTAAGTATGATATTACCTTAAATAATTACAAATTTTAAATCTTAAATATATTTGTTCTTTCTTTATATTTGATCAATTAAATTTTAAGATGCAATAAATTGATTTTAGTTTGATAAACTAAATTGATTTTACAAGTATGAATAACATGTAGATCTTTATATTATTTTAAATAATTTGTTATTTAATTGGTATGATGTCAAATTTTATGTTTATTTATAGGATGATTTAGTGGTTGGCATAATGGATATTGTTATTTTTTTCATTTGGTTTTAAATGGGCTAGAGAGTATTTTTGGCCCTTGTGATAAAGCTCAAGGAGTAGGCTCCCCACCCTATAAAGTTTTGATGTTGCTCATAATTCCTGTTAGGTCATAAATTCAAGTTTTGATGTGATTCATTTTGGTCCTTGTGATAAACGGCGAGTAGGCTCCCCACCTTATAAAGTTTTGATGTTGCTCATAATTCTTGTTAAGTCATAAATTCAAGTTTTGATGTGAGTCATTTTGGCCCTTGTGATAAAGCTCAAGGAGTAGGCTCCTAACCCTATAATATTTTGATGTTGCTCATAATTCTCTTATATTCAAGTTTTGATGTGACTCATAATTCTTATTTAATTCATATCTTTTTGGGTTGTTGGAACTACTCTCGCTGTTATAGTAAAAATTGCTAGACTAATAAAATTTAAAATTTTGATATGACTAATAATAATTATTATAATAAGAATAAAACAATACTCTCTCTCCATATAAGTGGAGTGGATTGGAAACACTCTACGTTAAGTTTGGAAGAGTTAATGACAGTAAATAATCCATTCATTAGATTACATTTTGGGCATTTTAGAAATTTGAAATCACTAATGCTTACATTTTGGGCATTTTAGAAATTTGAAATTACTAATGATAAACTGATTTTACAATAAAAATAAACTGATTTTACAATAAAAAAGTACAAATAACATGTAGGTCTATATATTGCTATTAAATAATCATTTGCTACTGAATTTGATTATTTAAAGTTTTATGTTTTTCTTGTGAGACTATTGAGTGGTTGAGACATTTACATGTTATTTTTTGTACTTGGTCTTTAATAGGGCTTTCTTTTGGTCTTTGTGGTAAGGTTCAAAGAATCGATTCCTCAACCCTATAAAGTTTGATGTGACTCATAATTTTTTCTAAGTCATAAATTTCTAGGTTTTTGGATCTACTTTTGGTGACGATTAAGCTAATAAAATTTTGATGTGACTCATAATTGGGATAAGTTCAAGGAGTAGACTCCCCACCTTATAAAGTTTTGATGTGACTCATAATTGTTGCTAAATCATAAATTTCAAGGCTATTGAATATACTCTTGGTACTATAGTTACAATTGCTAGATTAATTTAAAATTGTGATGTAATTCATAAATTTTCAATAACAAACCATAATTAGTTTATTAGAAGGCATTTTTTACATTTTACACAGCACCGTGGAAATTTGAATTCACAAGGTACTGCAAGCCGGTTTCATTGGTTTCAAGTTCATCACAACAAATCAGACACATAAGCACTAAAAAATTTGCGGATTTTGTGGGCATTCAACATATTATAGTGGCAATGGAAAGACGATGACATTTTAGCACTAAATTTTTTTATATCTTTTCTAATAACGTATTTTTTTAATTAGGTAAAGAATGTTTAAAATTGTAAGTTTTTAAACAAATTTAATAATTTTGGAAATTGAATTTATTTATACATTTAAAAATATATTTTAAATAAAAAAATTAATCACAATCCACCTTAAAATTATATTAATGATCTAAGGCATTCCTCTTTGAAAACAACTCCCCCAGTTACCATCGTGTACTTGTCTGCAACATCGAATCAAATGTTAGATGGTTAAAGAATCCTTTGCCATTGGATTGAAACAATTAGAAAAATTGCATATAACCAACTTCCTTTGCTGGAGAAAATGATAAGCAGGCATATATGCATCGCACACCACAAAAGCTTGTTGGATACTTCATCACTTCCAGCTCTCAACTTGACCCTCGAATCTCGCGAAATGGTATACAGTATTTCATTTCTGTGTAGGTAAAAGCTATAAATGCCATGTTATGCTCTAGCAATAGGAGATCCGAGTGAAGGAATTCTCTGAATCTGCAATCTTTAGCTTTTCACGTTTTTTGATTTGGGATTTCTTGCAAAGATGCTGCTACGAAGCTCTTCTAATCCAATTCCAGGCTCCATTAATTCCATGTTACCACGATCTGATGGTATGAAAGAGCTAGAGCAAGAGTGGAGGTTCACGCACTGTAAATCTGCAAAGGCATTGTCTAGCTCTTGTGCAACCTAGACTTGGAAGTTGAGAACCATAAGAGTAACCCAAAGAGTTCCAAACGGGCCCATAAAACTGTTGTCGTTGTTTATAATTTGGGAAGCGAAAACCCTTCTATATCGGGAAGAAAAACTTATGCTCTAAGGCCCACAGGAGGGAAAGGGGGTTCTGGTTCGTGTCATTTGTCGAGAAATTCACAATCAGTGTCTGAGACTAAGGATAAGCAGGCATATATGCATCGCACACCACCAAAGCTCATTGGATACTTCATCCATTCCAGCTCTCGACTCGACCCTCGATCCATCTAATCTCGCAAAATCGCATACAGTATTTCATTACCACGATGGTAAAATCTATAGATTCCATGTTATGCAATAGCAAAAGTAGATCCGAGTGAAGGAATTATTTGAATCTACAATCTTTAGCTTCTTCGCATTTTTTGATTTGGGATTTCTTGCAAATATGCTACTATGAAGCTCTTCTAATCCAATTATGGGCTCCATTAATCCCATGTTACTATAGTTCGATGGTCTGATGGAGCTAGAGCCAAATTCAAGGTTCATGCGCTGCAAATCTGCAAAGCCACTATCTAGCTCTTGTGCGACCTGGACTTGGAAGTTGAGGTCCATAAGAGTACCTCAAAGAGTTTCAAATGAGCCCATAAAATTTCCACCGTTGTTGATCATTTGGGAAGCGAAAACCCTTCTATCTCGGAAATAAAAGTTGATGTTCTGAGGCCCATAGGAGGGGAAGGGGGTTTTGGTTCATGTCCTATGCTAATAAATTCACAATCTGTGTCTGAGACTAAGGATTGGGGCAATGTATATAGCTGGAGGGTTTGGCATTGGGGGGTGGAAATCACGAAGTTTCTAGCACTAATTCTATTTTTGAGTGTACAGAAGCCTACTATCATAAATGCTCGAGGCAAATCCGTGAAACTCACTCTTGCTAAGAAACTATGAAAAATTACTGCATGAGGTATGTATAAATCCTAACAAATGAATATTTATTCCTCTTTGATGAAAGACATAGCCTTATACTAGATGAATTTTGTTGTTAATTACACCGTAATCTGAGACAAACTCCCTTAGAATGCCACCATGTATGGTCCTAAGACGTTGATTCTCTATTAGACGATTGGAGTGTTTTCCGTCCTTGGTTTAATATGTGATATGTAAAATTATTTCCCTCTTTTCCAAAATTTCTGATCAGATTGAGATCCGAACAGGTGGCTGTCATGGAGTCTTGAACTCTGCATATAGAATCTGGGATTGCATAGCCGCGGAAATGTTGCAGGTGGAACAAACGGTCGTGATCCAGTTTATAGTGAGGGCTAAATGATGGTGATTAGATTGCAGAAGCAACAGTGGGATATCAACGGGCAATATCTTATCGCAATTGAGAAACATCGCACATCGCACATAACAGATTTTACCATTAAATAGTTTCAAAAGTTAAATTTTTTAAACTATGATGCGAAGTGAGAAGGAGGAGATATAATGTGGATCGTCGGATCGAGAATCAAACCAACAACGGAGATTGAAGCACCCGGAAAAGCGATTTCGCAAATCGCAATATTCAGAAGTTAAGAGTTCACAAGATATGTTAAATTGGTTGCGATGTAGTAAAGTTGAAATGATGTGATGAGGGGAGCCACGTGTCGGCATTGTGCATGAGCACACATCGCATAAATTATGGTTTTGCTAGGTATGGGGTACCTAATTTTGTTAGGTCATAAATTCAAGTTTTGATGTGACTCATTTTGGCCCTTGTGATAACGAAGGAGTAGGCTTCCCACCCTATAAAGTTTTGATGTTGCTCATAACTCCTATTGGGTCATAAATTCAAGTTTTGATGTGACTCATTTTGGCTCTTGTGATAAAGCTGAAGGAGTAGGCTCCCCACCCTATAAAGTTTTGAGGTTGCTCATAATTCTCATAAATTCAAGTTTTGATGTGACTCATAATTCTCATTTAATTCATATCTTTTTGGGTTGTTGGAAGTTGAAAATACTCTTGGTGTTATAGTAAAAACTGCTAGGCTAATAAAATTTAAAATTTTGATCTTAAGTAATAATAATAATAAATAAAACAATATTCTCCATATAAGTACAGCTAGAGTCAACGAAATAATCTCATTAAAGTGGACACAGCTAACTTAATAAAAATTTTTATGTGACTCATTATTTTTCAGTAACAGACAGTGGCAATGGAACGACGAGGACGATTTTGAATTGCAATAACCAGCTCACCTTCACCATGGTTAAAAAATCCAAAAGGTAGCTTCAACGAAACTTAAAATCACGCGCATGAGTAATAAAGTTTTGATGTGTGACTCGTCGGACTATAGTGACGAACGGTGGGGAGCCAGGTTCAAAAAGAACAAGATACACAACGAGAGATGTGTAAGGAATTCATTAACTTACGAAACAAAGATGAGCTGAGAATTTATTGAATGAGATAATAATTTTTTATTTTATTTGTGGAGAAATAACTAAATGTAAAATTCTAATTGGTTGAAAAAGGATCTGAAAAGCTAGCTTTTTTGTTAGCTAAGGTAAAACAGTTTGTGACCCAAAATCAACCTAGAAAGCGCCTCGTGACCAAAAATCCAAAGAAGTAGCTTCACTTGAAACTATAAATCTTAACATGAGTAATAAAGTTTTGATGTGGCTCATAATTTGTCGTTAAGCGATGGCAATGGAAATGGAAGGATGATGGCGTTTTGAATTTGCAAAGCGATGAACATGAGAAAATGAATAGCGAGGCGGAGGTAAATAATCCTCATCATACTATAGTGGCGACTCATCATACTATAAAGTCCTTGAAAGTAAGCGACTCATTATTAATACGCATAAGTATTAATAATTTTGAGCGACACAATCATACTATGAAGTGTGAGGCAGTGGCAATGGAAGGACGATGACGGTTTTGGGCCCGGATTGGAAACAATGAATGCGGCTGTCTGCTCTAAATCAAGTTTTGGAAGGTTTGTTGAGTGTTGGTCTAATTTGATTAGAATTGGGTAGAAATTTGTTGAATCATAAATTTATTTACATTTTCTAAGAAGGTTAAATATTTGGTAAAAACTAAAAATAAAAATTTCGTTACTTTTTGTTTTTTTTTAGATTCAAGAAAATAAACTCTAAAATTTATAATAAATAAACAATATCATATAATCACGGTAGATAATTCATTCATTAGATTGCATTCTGGGTCTTTTAGAAATTTGAAATCAGTAATGATTACTCCATGTTGGGCATTTTAAAAATTTGAAATCACTAATAGTTACTCCATGTTGGTCTCTTCTCTTTACTCATTTCAAATTCACAACAATTTTCAATAACATACATTAATAATAAAAGTTTTAACAATTTTGGAAACTTGAGTTTTTATATATAAAAATACATTTTAAAGAATAACAAATCAAAGATCAATTTTGAATAACAAACATGTTATTATGATATAATTTGATTCGTACCAAAATCCCATTCCATTAATTTAAATTTCATTTATCATTATATTAATGCATAGAAAATGATCAAATACTTTATAATATTTTAAAGTTTACAATATAATATTATTAATAAATAAATATTATATATATATATATATATATATAATAAAATTTAAAATATTTAAATATTAAATTAAATATGTTATGAGATTAAATGGTAAAAAATTTAAATATTAAAATAATTTGGTCTTTCTATAGATGTGATAAATTAAATTTTAAGATAAAACTAAACTGATTTTAAAATAAAAAGTATAAATAACATGTAGGTCTATATACTGTTATTAAATAATAATTTTCTACTCAATTTTATTATTTCAAATTTTATGTTTCCTTGTGAGACTATTGAGTGGTTGAGACATTTACATGTTATTTTTTGTACTTGGTATTTAATAGGGTTTTTTTGGGCCTTTGTGATAAGGTCCAAATAATAGATTTCTCAACCCTATAATGTTTAATGTGACTCATAATTTTAGCAAAGTCATAAATTCTTAGGTTGTTGGATCTACTTTTGGTGACCATTAAGCTAATAGAATTTTGATGTGACTTATAATTGGGATAAGTTTAAGGAGTAGGCTCCCCACCTTATAAAGAATTGATGTGACTCATAACATAAATTTCAAGGCTATTGAATATACTCTTGGTACTATAGTTACAATTACTAGATTAATTTAAAATTGTGATGTAATTCATAAATTTTCAATAACAAACCATAATTAGTTTATTAGAATGCATTTTTGACATTTTACACAGCGTCGTGGAAATTTGAATTCACATGGTACGCCGGTGTCATTGCTTTCAAATTCATCACAACTTCAAACCAGATGCATAAGCACTAAAAATTTTGCATATTTTGTGGTCATTCAACATATTATAGTGGGAATGGAAAGGCAATGACGTTTTAACACTAAATTTTTTTATATCTTTTCTAATAATGTAATTTTAAAATTAGGTAAAAAAATTTTAAAATTGTAAGTTTTTAATCAAATTAAACAAATTTAATAATTTTGGAAATTGAATTTATTTTTACATTTAAAAATATATTTTAAATAACAAAAATTAATCACAATAAGCCTTAAAATTATATTTATGACGTAAGGCATTCCTCTTTGAAAACAACTCCTCCAATTGCCACCGTGTACCTGTCTGCAACATCGGATCAAATATTAGATGATTAATTTGATTCATACTAAAATCCCATTCCATTAATTTAAATTTCATTTATC
This sequence comes from Pinus albicaulis, assembly GCA_034641835.2. Classification (NCBI taxonomy): domain Eukaryota; kingdom Viridiplantae; phylum Streptophyta; class Pinopsida; order Pinales; family Pinaceae; genus Pinus; species Pinus albicaulis. The sequence goes on from CM076575.1 coordinate 1,125,706,129, forward strand.
ATTATATTAATGCATAGAAAATTATCAAATGCTTTATAATATTTTAAAATTTACAGTATAATATTATTAATAAATAAATTATATATATATATATATATATATATATATATATATATATCATTGATGTATCTAGTCTCTAGATCTCTTTGCATGTTCATCTCTAAGGTTTTTAGTATTTCTTGAACACGTCTCATGTCCTCCATATCTCAAGCATCAGTTGTTGTTCTTCCCATTCGACCTTGTCTTCCCCTTCGAGCGTGAAATGCCATTTCACACTCTCTCTTTTTCTCTATGTCGTAGCTCTGATATCAAAATTGATGCCAGATTCTACCTGACCTGCAACAAGATTAATGGCTCATGTGCAAAAAAAACATTAACGCATTTCACTTTCAATCTAATTCCCATTCAGAGCGTCTTCAACAAATGTCTAACATATTTTTATTTTCTTCCTTCTAAAAAATTACAAAAACTAAGTACATACATTCATATAATCAAATCTCTAACTCCTCCTCTATCATTACTAAAAATTAGATCACTTGGAATTTTCCAAAAAGGAATCCAAACTCCTTGTTTTTCTCCAAAATGTCTTAGCTTTTTCAAATTTCTCCCTCCTACAAATCTAATCTATTTTTTCAAACTTAATAAAAAACTACTTACATCTCAACAAGAATCACATGTATTTTAATAGTAAATAAAATAAAATAAAAAAAACAGGTTGAGAGTGTAGACTATAAAATGACATATATGAAAAATATTACCTAGCATCCAATTTTCACTTCACACATCAACTAAATTTGAAATCCCAAACTTAATGTAAAACCCCATATCATTGCACATATTTTATTAATAAAAAGAATAAGTTCATTACACCAAAATTGATCATAAAGTCTATCCCCAAGTCTATCACTAAATATGAAATTCCAAACTTAATGTAAAACCTCGTATCTTTGTACATATTTTATTAATAAATAGAATAAGTTCATTACACCAAAATTCATCATAAAGTCTATCACCAAATCTATCACTAAACTTGAAATTCCAAACTTAATGTAAAACCTCATATCCATATCCTTGTATATATCTTATCAATAAGAACAATAAGTTCATTACTCCAAAATTCATCATAAAGTCTATCACCAAGTGCCCTATTAGAAAAATAGTAATAGTTTTCTGAAGCTACTGTGTCTTCTAGAGAAATCGTTGTGATTTCAATTCTGGTATTTGTCTTTTCCATTCTTTTAAAATTCTCTAATAGCATTAGAAAACCATATACCCTTATTCTTTGGAGTGCTATAAGATTTAAATAAGCTTTTCCCAATATTTCTAATGCTACACATTTCATCAACGTAAGCATTTTTAGTGAAAGCATTGCCCCCTCTTCTATTGCTGGCAATTCTTTTAATTCATCTAACCCAACCAATGAAATTATTTCTAACGAAGGAAATGACCCCCTCCTACCAAATTCTCTGGGAAATGTCTCTATCTTAATGCAATCCACTATATCTAGTTGCCTTAGACTCCTTAACTCATGCAACTGAGGGAGCTCCTCTAAATTAGTACAACCCAGAAGTTTTAGATGAGTCAGACATTGCAATTGGCAAAAGTTACTCCCCATTTCAACCACATCATCCCAGTATAAAATGAATTTTCTCTACTTCCCCAACTTGGTGATGTCATGGGGTAAACCCGTCGTCGCTGTGAGGTTCAATTCAAGTGTCTCTAAATGAGCAAGATTCCCAAAGGTCCTGTCCCTGATTGCTTGCCCCTTACTGCTTAAATATAAGGCTTTGAGTTGTGTTAGCTTGCCCAAATCATTAATGAAATCCACTCTTTTGCACATATGTTTTGCACGATGTTCCATCCACATAACGGTGCTGGAGCAAAATAATTACTGAAAGGATGCTAGGCATGATATACAATGAGGCAGACACATCAACTTTGAACACTCGTCAAGCGATAAATATCTGAGAGAGATCAACTTTTGAATGTCATATGGTAATTCTGTGACTTTAGTTCGAGTAAGGTTGAGGATTTGGAGATTTACCAGATTTGTGAGAGATGGAGGTAGCGCGGTGACGGGCACCACTATTAAGTTCAGGAATACCAGTTGTTTCATACTGCCAACACTATCTGGAAATGAGGAAAGTAATGTGAAACTCAAATCTAGAACCGTAAGAGAGCTCATACCGCCCACCAGTGTTTTTGGAAGACTTGTAATATTATCGTTTCCAACCATCAATGAGAAAATTTCATTAGAGATGAGTGATTCAGAAAGTGAAGTCAAACTATTGTGGTTCAACAAAATTCGGGTGCACCCTGAACATTCAGTTTCTGTTAACATTGTCAAACCTCGACTGGTGCCTGTTAAAAGATTTAATATTTCCATTAAGTGTTAGTTTAGAAATAAGTTTTTAGTTGGTTCAAATTGTTTCTATGTAACTGTCTATATGCATGTATATATAGATTGCTCATAATAAAATAATTTACAGTTTGTGCTCTCCAACAATATTTTGTATTTGTTTCTTCTTCTGTCATTTTTCATGGTATCAGAGCATTGGGGTTCTTCTTGGGCAAAGGCGAACTACTGGAGATTTGTTGCTGAAGACTTGCACTCATTGTTTGAAGCTTCCGTTTGAAGCTTTTGAAGCAGATTGTTGTTCAAGACTTGCACTAGTTGTTTGAAGCTGCCATTTGAAGCCTTTGAAGCAGAGAAGTTGTTGCTGCCTACTTTTTCACTGCAGTTTCTTCTTTGTTGTTTGAATTTGCCAAGTCATTGAACGAAGGAGTCTACAAAGAGGAATTTGTAAGCCGTGAATTGAGTTCAGCCATCGAAGGTGCATGATTCACAGTTTTTATAGTTGTGTAATCAGTGTTAGAAAAAGGTTGAAAAGTGTTTTACTTGATTGGTTTTAATAGTTTGCCTAATCAGCATTTGAGGAAGGCTTCCACATTTTTTTTTTTACTTGATTCACAGTTTTAAAAAAAAATTGTGTAATCGGTTGGAATGGTTTTTTAGTTGATTGGTTTGGCTTTTTGGCCTATTGATGAGGTTGTTGAAAGAAAGGTAATGAGGATGTTGAAAGGAAGGGAATGAGGCTGTTGAAAGGAAAGGAAATATGTCTTCGATGTTGGTGTGAATCTTCAATTATGGGATTTATAAAATTAAGGTGTTGAAATTAAAAAGAGTTAAAAACAATATAGTTTTTAATCATCTTCATCGAAAGTCTATTTGTGTTATCTATTTGGAAGTGTTTTAAAAAGAGTTGTTTTCAATTTTTTGATTACTTCAAACATGGCCTCGACAAGTCAATTTGCAATCCCTACGCCTCTATTTAGTGGGGAAAATTATGATTTTTGGAGCCTTAAAATGAAAGCATGCTTACAAGGCTTAGGGTGTTGGGAATCAATAGAGTTGGGGTTCATAGAACCTGACGCAAATACAATTGCTGAAATGACTGTTGCTCAAAGAAAACAATTTGATGAACTTAAACAAAAAGAAGGTAGAGCGAAGTCGTGCATTTTAAATTCGTTAGATGACTCTATTTTTCCTAAAATCACTACTGCTAAGACTGCTAAGTCAATATGGGATATACTTAAGGTTGCTTATCAAGGAAATGATAAAGTAAAAATGGTAGAATTACAGACTCTCAGGACACAATTTGAAACACTTAAAATGACTGAATCAGAAATAGTTGATCAAATCATGACTAAAGTTATGGGTATTGTTAATCAGCTTTGAATTAATGGTGAAGAACTTGATGACCAAATAATTGTGGAAAAAATTCTTAGATGTTTGCCTCAAAAATTTGACATGGTAGTTACTGTTTTTGAGTCGAGAGAATTAAAAAAATCGTCTGTGGAAGAATTACCTAGTTCTTTGTTGGCTCATGAAGCAAGAATTAATTTAGATGTCAGTAATTTAGAGCATGCTTTCAAATCTAAAGCTTCTATGGATAGAGGTAGAGGCAGAGGTTTTCATGGCAGGAGAGGAAAAGGTAGAGGACAGTCTCAGTCTGATGATAGATCACAGGTAACTCAAGCACATTCAGAGCAGCCTCAAAGTGATCATGGTCATAGGTGGATAGATAAATAAAAAATTCAATGTCACTATTGCAAAAAATATGGCCATTATAAGTCTGAATGTCGAAAATTACAATATGTTTTAAATAAAAACAAAGCCAATGTCATAAACACTGAATGCGAAACATCAGATGCTTTATTTCTAGCATGCCAAGTGACTATGCAAGTACCTAATAAAGATGTTTGGTTGGTACACAACGGATGTAATAATCATATGACTAGTCATAGTGATTTGTTTTCACATCTTGATACATCTTTCAGTTCCTCTATTGGTTTGAATGATGATCGTCAGGTTAAAGCTTTAGGAAAGGGTGTTGTACCTGTCTTAACCAAACAAAATTTTGTGAAGAATATCTATGATGTTTATTATGTACCCAATTTCAAGCATAATTTGTTGAGTGTTGGTTAGTTAGATGCACATGGTTATGATGTTAGCTTTCACAACACTACTTGCACAATTGTTGATAAACATAAGTCTCTTGTTGCAAAGATTCCAATGACAAATAACGGGTTGTATCAATTATAGCTGAAAAGTTAGAAGTTGTATGCACATAATGTTTCAATGCCAACTGACTCTGATCTGTGGCATTTGCGATATGGTCATTTACCTATCCAAAGTATGAGTTTATTGAAAAGACAGTCTATGGTGAAAGGTTTTCCTTCTTTGTCTGATCATATCTCTTCCTGTACAAGTTGTATAATGGGCGTTTAGTCAATTTAGTGTCCTAAATTGTTAACATAAATCATCGACCAGGGCTAGTAAACTGATGAAGTGTAATGCACTGTATGTGCCTAAGTATCCCTTTTTCTTACTTCGTTGTTTTAGTGTCTTGTTGATGTTTTTGGCGTTTTTATGTTTTGGTTCTTAGTATTTTGATCTATACTAGAAAGATGAAGTTAAATCTATGTAAAGAGGAAAAACAGGAAAATGTTAATGAATAAATGAAAACAGAGTTTATTTGCAAATTCTGTCCCTAATTAGGAAAATGGTGAAAAACAGAGTATCCTAATCCATGGATGTTATAGCTTGCAAATGAACATGAAAGGTAGCTCAAAACACTATAATTCAACCTAATCCATTTAGTTAGAGGTTTGTTGGAATAGTTTGTGAAAGAGATTAAACTCCAATGTGATGAGGATCTTCCTAAAACAAATAATAACTTAGAACATTATAGTGAAATCTTATTCATATGATAGAGGTGTTTTGGAATAGCTTGAGAAAAATATTGCTACAATGTAATAAGGATCTCCTATGGGATATTTGAAACAACTTATGACATTACAAGTAGATCTTGTTCATCAGCTAGAGATTTATTGGAAGTGTTTATTGAAGGAGATTAGACATAATGTGATAAGGATCTTCTAAACAACAATCAAGCAGTAACCCATAGTATTACAACTAAGTATTTTCTGTGATTTAGATATTTATTGGAACAACTTTGAGAAAAAGACTGTTTGTAATAAGATGAGGATCTTCTATCTATTTGCAAAATAGAAAATGCTAATAACTTAGAATAGTACAACTAATTCTCATTCATATAATAGTGATATATTGGAAGAGCTTGAGAAAAAGAATAACTGCAAGATAATGAGGATCCTCTTAATCTAAACAACATAAACTGAAATACAAGTAACCCAGAATATTACAATTAAATCCCATTCATGTAATAGAGGTATATTGGAAAAGTTTGAAAACAAGATTAATTGTAATATCATGATGATCTTCTACCTAGGAAAATGACATAAAACATAATGCTAAAAGATATGAACTCAGAAAATTGTCTAAGTGAGAAATATAACAAAACAAAATTGAAATCTACTTATGTAGAAAGCATGTGAAAGCCTCCTCAGATAGCAGGGGCCCTCTGCTATCAATTCGACATTAATCCTTTAACTCCTTAAAAATGTAATCAAAACAACATCTGGGAACTGATCTTCTTTATTGAAACAGAGTTTCAGAAAACAAAGTATTCACTGCAAATCTGAACTGTACTGCACTTTTTCTGAACTGTCTTTTTGGTCTTGTACAACCAATATTTAAAGGGAAATTACATAACTGATTATGAGATATACTTGATATAGGTGGCTAATTCGAATTAGACTTGCAATAGGACTGTTAGACTCTTGCTAATTCGAATTTAGACTTGCAATAGGACTGCTGGACTCAAATCAAGAGTCCTACTGCATTTGGATAACATAGTTTGAATCCACCTTTGACCATGAGTTTAGGCACGTTTTTCTGTTGATCTGGACTGAGTGAGTAGGATAGAATCCATGTAGGCATCATTCTAGAAACACCCATGTGGCCCAATCCTCCAACTGACACCTGGAACATATTCAACCACAAAAATAGCTGTGGAACGCCTGATCGGCTACGGAACGTCTGTATTTTGTAGCTATACTGCACAAAATTATTAAAACAACAAAAACCATGAAAATACAATATGTTAATCAATTGCATGTATCCTCGGGATAATCCTAAACATTCTTCATTGATTGGGGCTTATGAATTGATGAAAGAGAGGTGAAATGAGATGAGAAATTTGTAAAGAAAAGGGAAATTCTAGGGTTCAACAATGGGTAAAAATAAGCGAGATAGTTTTGCTTCAGCGTCTAATAGAGCAAAAGAACAGCTAGAGTTAGTGCATACAGATTTGTGCAGTCCAATGCAAGAAAAATCAGTTGCTGGTAGTCTCTATTTTCTTACTTTCATTGATGATTTTAGCAGGAAAATTTGGGTGTATTTCGTCAAATATAAATCAGAAACATTTTTGAAGTTTAAGAAGTTCAAAGCCGAGGCTGAAAAACATAGTGGCAAGTTTATTAAAGTTTCGAGGTCTGATAAAGGAGGTGAGTATGAATCTAACGAATTAATTTATTTTTTCAAACAACATAGTATTAAAAAACAAACGACAACTAGTTATACTCCGCAGCTGAATGGAGTCGCAGAAAGAAAGAATCAAATAATTATGAATATGGCTTGAAGTTTTCTTAAAACATGAAATATGTCTAAAGATTTATGGGTTGAAGCAATTTCAAGTTCGGTATATATTTTGAATAGATCGCCAACTTCTAGTGTTCAAATTTTTGTACCTGAAGAAGCATGGAGTGGACAAAAGGTAACAGTTTCACACTTTCGAGTATTTGGTTGTCTTGCTTTCTCTCATGTTCCAAAAAAATTAAGAAAGAAGCTTGATGATAGGAGCGAAAAGTATATTTTTATAGGATATAGTGATCAATCTAAGGCATACAGATTATTTAATCCTATAACTAAGAAGTTTTTCGTAAGTCGAGATGTGAAATTTCTGGAAGACAAGTCTTGGAATGAAATGGTGAACAATACTTGTCCTAATCCTTTTATTCTGTCAGACGAACATCAAGCACCTGCAACAAGCACTCCAAGATTACAGGTTCAAGACAAAACCAATAGTAGTTCATCAAGCAGTAGTAGTTAATCATCTTTTGAGTCTGATTCTAATAATCCTAAAATGAGAAACTTAAGTGATATTTATGCACAAGATGATGTTGATGATATTGTAAATTTTCCATTTCTTTCATTTCAACCTACTTGTTTTGAAGAGGCTATAAAGGACAAAGAATGGGTAGATGCAATGAATAATGAAATCGATGCCATTGAAAGAAATCAAACTTGGGATTTGGTTGATCTACCTAATAATAAAAAATCTATACGTGTCAAATGGGTTTTTAAAACAAATTTAAATGAGAGAGGTGAAGTTGATAAGCACAAAGAAAGATTAGTTGCCAAAGGTTTTTCATAGCAACCTGGCATAGATTATGGTGAAACATTTGCACCTGTAGCAAGAATTGATTTTTTTCAATTTGTATTAGCTATTACAGCACAAAACAAGTGGCCGATTTACCAAATGGCTGTAAAGTCTGCTTTTTTGAACGGTGTTTTGAACGAAGAAGTGTATGTTGATCAGCCACCTGGATTTGAAATAAAAAATAAAAAACATAAGGTGTACAGGTTGAAGAAAGCATTAAATGGCTTGAAGCAAGCTCCAAGAGCTTGGTATAGACGAATAGACCATTACTTGCTGAATAATGGTTTCAGAAGAAGTGACCATGAGCCCACTTTGTATATCAAGAATGATCATCAAGGTAATATTTTGATACCGTGTCTTTATGTTGATGACATAATTTATACAGGTAACATGCAGTTAGATGAATTTGAAGTTGCAATGAAAAATGAATTTGAAATGATAGATCTTGGATTAATGAGATACTTTTAGGTATCGAAGTGAAACAAACACAAGATGGTATGTTTATGAGTCAACAGAAGTATGCTACTGACATTTTGAAAAAGTTTAAGATAGACAGGTGTAAACTGGTGGATACTCCTATTGAAGCTGGTACAAAGTTGAGTAAAGATGACGTGGGTACTATTGTTAATGCGACTTTGTATAAGAAACTTGCTGGTAGTATTATGTATCTTACAGCTACTAGACCTGATATAGCATTTGCAGCTAGTTATATTTCCTGGTTTATGGAATCTCTTAAAGACTGTCATTGGAAGGCTAGAAAAAGGGTGTTAAGATACATTGTAGGTACATCTACTTATGGTTTATCATATACAGCCTTTGCAGACAGTAATCTTGTTGGTTATACAGATAGTGATTATGCAGGATGTATTGATGATCGGAAAAGCACTTCTGGCTATGATTTTCTATTTGGCAGAAACTTGATCTCGTGGTCATCCAAAAAGCAGCCCATATTTGCGCTATCTTCAACAGAGGCTGAGTACGTTGCAGCAAATTCAGCATCATATCAAGCAGTGTGGCTAAAGAGACTTCTCTTTGACTTCAGATATATAGAAAATGAAACTATTTCAATCCTTTTTGATAACACTTCCACTATTTCCTTGTCGAAGAACAATGTCTTTCATCAAAAGAGAAAACATATTGATGCTCATTTTCACTTCATTCGTGAACTTGTAAAAAATGGTGATATTGTTCTCAAATTTTGTGAATCCAAGGAACAGTTAGCAGATATCTTCACCAAACCGCTAGGAAAAGTTAATTTTGAATTTCAATGTCAAAAGTTAGGCATAAAACAATGTAACCTTCAAGATTAAGAGGGAGTGTTAAAGGATTTAATCTTTCCATTAAGTGTTAGTTTAGAAATCAATTTTAGAAATTAGTTTTTAGTTGGTTCAAATTGTTTGTATGTAACTGTCTATATGCATGTATATATAGATTTCTCATAATAAAATAATTTACAGCTTGTGCTCTCCAGCAATATTTTGTATTTGTTTCTTCTTCTGTCATTATGTCAGTGCCACAGTAGAATTTTTCTTCTTGCTTGAAAATCTGTATTTCCAAATCACGTATAGCATCGTGCATCCTGAACTTGAGCACATTCCCATCAACGTCTCTATGGGTTGGTTCTATCAAGCAGCTATCTGCTAAAATGTTGATGTATCTTTTACCCATCTTGAATGGATCAGAAACACATCCATTTTGCAGCTTCTTCCTTCCAAGAATCCTAGCCCCTGTCCACAACGGAATCACCCTGAAGTCAACCCGAATGATTTGATCTTCTATTAAGGTAGCCAAATATAGAAAGCACATTTGCAGATTAACGACATAGCTGTGGGGGAGTGCATCGTAACTCAACCTTAACCGATGAAAGACAACGTCTTTGTCTTCATTGTTGGCAATTGGTAGCCTCTGGACTGCCAACTCCTAGTCGTTTGCATACGTGGTGCCTCCCATTGCTCTCCCCATTGCTTTGATTACAAGGGGAAGCCCTCCACACTTTGTACACACAAGCTTGGCCATTCCTTCATGGATGTTTGTCAGCAAATTTCCTTTATTATGTGAAAACACATTATGAGCAAACAAGCACCATCTCTCATCTTTGTCCAGATCCTCCACTTTTATTATAGACTTATTAGGAACTCCGATGGCTAAAAATGCGCTTCGACTCCTCGAACTCACAATAACTTTGGAGTTGGAGGGATATGTTAACTGGAGTAGGCCCAATTCCTCTAGCAATTCTACACCCTTTTCCCAAACATTATCTAAGATCAGCACAAACCTTCTTCCCTTCATCCTCTCATTCAACCATAATTGTACAGCTTCTTGGCTCATATTTTGATCTAGATTTACCTTTGTGTAAGCAGCCATTTGTGCAGAGAGTTCATTCATAAGGCTTGTAAGAGATGGAGACTGAGAGACAGTGAGCCACAAAAATAACTCATCGTAAAATAAATCACTCACCTCTTTACAATTGAAGAGTACCTTCAGCAGCAGTGTTTTTTCGAAACCACCCTTCCCTAACACGCCAATGCGTGAGAAAGGAGAGTCGGCCATTTCATTGATCACCAACTTCTGGAGTGCTGAAAGAACACTTTATTGTCCCACAATCAAGAGTTCCTTGATGAAGACGCCCATTGAAGCAATCAGAGGTTGGGAAGCAGTTGCAGAAGAAATGGCTGAAGAAGAAGTCGAAGCCTAGGATTGGATTATTTCCCTAATCTGCCCAATTTCCTCTAATAAGCTCACCCAGCTCATCAAAGGAACCAAGTTAAGATGTTGGCAGATCTCTGAAGTCATCTTCATGACATTTTTATGTGTTTTATACTGAGAGAAAACGTACAAAGTAGTTATTCTACTGCACTTTTTTTCCATAGCCGACACTTGTCGAAGAAGGGCCTCCAACTTTGTAAGCCAATCATTAACAGCTGGTGCCTCATTACGAATTCATTTCTTCCAATTTAATTAGAGGCGATACTGTTGGATCTGGCTTACAATAGCTCGATTCTCTGTACCTGCTCGCTAAGAGAGTTCAACTCTTTCCGGGAGCAGCGCGCAATATTAATCTGATCTAGAATATAGTGGACTGAGATGTTGATGCCAACACCAATAATGCCAGAGATGAAGCCAGGATCAGGCATCATGTCACTATTATGTAATCCCGGGACCACTATGACACCACAAAAACAATCATATATTTCTCAGACAATCACTTCACTCCAACAATAACACCCACAATACAACGCCTCGAGCAAGGAAAACCACGGAAAGAAATTGTGCAACTAAAACCAAACCAAGAAGGTGCTCTGTAACGAAACAAAAATTCAGCAGAATAATATGGAGTTGTAAACGATTGCATAATAATAAAACATAGTAAAATTAAATTAAATTATTACCTTAGTATTTTAGATTTTCAATTCATTCATAATTTTTTTAGATTAAAAAAATCTAATTAATTGTAAATTAATAAATAAGTTAATCCATTGAAGCTTCAAGCTATTAATTCTTCGTTGCTTATTGTCAACCAATTCACTCTCCACCAGAGAGTCTCTCCATGTACCTATATGGCCATAGGCTAACCATGCTACAATTTTGTACAAAAAATAATGGAAATTTATGTGGGAATTGAGAATATTTGGAAAACAATTTGGGAAATCTTGGTTACAGTTTTCAAGCTTTAGGATTTTGGGTGCCTCATGGGTTCTTTGATGGTGGTGAATCTACTTCCACCATCAAAAAAAAACTTCAAACACTCCTAGGATTAGATTTTATGAAAAAACTGTCACTAGATTTTGGCAAGAATTTCACCGTCGGGTGAAATTGTGAACTTAGTAGACAACGTAGTCTATGTGTCTAGGTGTAGTTCTTGGTGCGTTACATACGATGTAAAGGCAATGCAAGTTTTAAATGTTGTTAACTAATCCTTCAGATATTGTAAAATATTGGTTTAGAATTAGTTTACAGCAGTTAGCAAAACTACCAGTCGGTCAGTTGTTATCCAGCAAGTGTCTCAGATTGTATAAATATTTGAAGATTTCACTTAATAAAAAATTGATTGATTTATGGAGTTCATTTTGTTTTTCCTATCACAATGGTATCAGAGCAGGAGGGGGGGAGGATACCAGGTTTGAACTCCATTAGCCTGTCGTTGTGGCTGTAGAAGACGTGGATCCCCAAGCTATCATAATAGAAGACGTGGATGGTGCAGTGGCACGTGGCAAATCAGAGTAGGAGAGGTTTGGCGTCGACGTAAGTATAATTAAACTTCATTAGTGTGCTTGTGTGGTGTGGGCTGACTGTACGTTGAATGGTTTAAGAAATCCATCGGAGTGCATTGAACGGTTTACAAAACCATTGCTGGTAGGTTTTGAAACCCACCAACGTGCCCTTGTAACGAACATACACCATTGATTTGCACGTTTCATCATTTTATTGAAAATATTTGACATGATAGATTTAAGTGTGTTGCATTATTATTTCGGAATTGAAGTTTCTCAACATCCCGAACACAATTTCATTTCTGAAAAGAAGTATGTTGGGCAACTATTAAACAAGTTTGGAATGTAAGATTGTAATACTTGATTCGACATTATGTAGAGGAAAAAGTTATTCATATGACAAGTTGTCCTACTTTAGAGCAGATAGAAAATATATTCACCAAAGCACTAGGATGAGAAAAGTTTGAAAATTTCAGGAAAATTTCCATGGCTTTCATGTTGAGTTTGGAATTTCTTTGAGATTTGTAGGAGGTAGTAAATAGATTTTCTCAACTCCTATCTGTAAGATTAGAAGCAGTTGGATCTAAGTTCAACTATATAACTGTATTGTAAATTATTGTAAGAGTGTGATTGAGAATATTTTTTTCTGTGCTATCTGTACACAATGTTTGCTCCTTTAATTTCTAAATTGGTATCAAATCCCATATAGACCCGACTCCCTTGTAGACATTTCATTGTGTATATCTATATTTTTTTTCATTTTATGCAACCCCTTCATGCACAGCGAGATCCTTTCAACTTCCCACGTCAAATTCTCTAGAAATCCCTCCAAAATCTCCTCTGGTGTGACTACCATCAGTACGCAGTTTTTTGACTTCCACAGTTGGATCCATCCCCATGATGAATATATTCCAACATAGCCATCTCAGTGTTAGCGAGGCCCACCACCATTAGGATTGATTCAGACAGAAAAATACGCAGGTAGGAAACCACAACAATCCAGAATCGCACGTAGGGTTTTCATTTCAGTATGCTTGTCTCAGATGTTGTCCATTGATCACATGGATTGAATCCTAGACTTATTGCTCCTCATTTTCAATAAAGTAGCTGACATCACTACAAGGAAAATACCTCTAGAGGAGGTTATAAAGGAGGTTTTTAGTGTTATAAAATTGGCCAAAATTCAACACAAAAACATTTGCTACAACATCAGTTTATGGTTACGAAGGTTTTGGTGGAGCTTTTAACGTAAATTCAACACAATTAAAAAAAAATGGGTAGCCAGAGGTTATTACAAATGTTTTTTTCATTGGTGCGCTACTCTGGATTTAACGCACCGGTGTGTACATGTAGAAGGTGCCCCAAGTCGGTCGATGGAGAACACACCAGACCATTAAGGTATAAAACCGCATTGGGCGTGGTGTTGGTGATACAACGCATGGGGTCGTTCTAATTGGTCTTGGGATTTGTGTGGTGCCCATAGGTCATATCACCGCACTGATGCGTAGACTTATAGAAACGCACTGGTGTGCAGTATCACACAAATGCACCAAGATTTATAATTGGTATCGGTATTCGTGTGGTGCCCATAGGTCGTACAAATGCACCAGTGCTTATAGACACATAAATGCCTCGGTGCACAGTATCAAATAAACGCACCGAGATTTATAATTGGTATCGGTATTTGTGCGGTGCCCATAGGTCGTACAACGGCTCCTATAGACACATAAACACACAAACACACCGATATTTTTAATTGGTTTTGGTATTTTTGCGATGCCCATAAGTCACGTAAATGCACTCTGCGATTCCGTTACAAACGCACCGACGTAGAGTTACTGACACGCACCGATTTTCATTTTGTATTTTTTAGAAACATCGACCTGTGAAAGTGCAATTATTATTATTGTTTTAAATTCATTATTCATCAAAAGTTGACACATCTATATCTAGTAACAATATTCATATGAATTAAATTTTTATTATTGCATTTGAATGTGATGTTTGGATTAATATTTTATATCATATCATAATTATTGTGGTTTTAAATTCATTATTCATCAAAAGTCGACACATATATATCTTATAACAATATTCATATGGATTAAATTTGTATTAGTGCATTTAGAACAACAATGGAGAACACAATAGAATAAATTAAAACACACACGTACACACACACACACACACACATATAAGATACCATATAGAAAATGGGACAAATAGTAATTGCCTTTCAATTAGGACACTATGTCCATTACATTAAAGAAAATGTCTGATTTCACAAACTTTTTTCAAAAAATACAACGCCTTGCTTTGACATCCAAACATACTGATCATCATTCTTCGCTTGAACTGCTGTCACTGCTAGAGCTACTTCCATGACTTGGGTTATTTTTCAGGAATGTTTTGTTCACAGTTTTGATTGTTTTCTTCTTCTTCACCTCCCATCTACAAACATAAAAATAAACTGTAATGAGTGTATATACATTGGTGAGAGTAATGAAAATTGCAATATTAAATAATATACATCAATGTAAATAAAAAAGAAATGACATACCAATGCAAAAATTGACTCATAAACTATACACATTCTTTCAAAACCATGTAAGATGCCATCTTTCAAGATTTGATATGTTGGCACAGTGCCATACTTTGTTTCCTGCAAGTTTTATACCCATAAAAAATCATATATTTAATATAAAAGATTTATTTTTTCTATTAATTATAGACGAAGCTAAGTAAAACAAGATCGATAGATACTTACAAATTCCACAATTAAATTCTAATATGCCAACATATACTCACAACCCATATTTAACCCAATTTCAATCAATTCATCTGATGGTTCTTCTTTGTATGTTAGCACCTATTTGAGGACATTCAATGATGATTTTGTAAAACAACTTAAAAAATACAAAAATGAAATCTAGTTAAGTTGTTATAAGGAAGTAACAATTACTCACAAACTTAGAGATCAACCCTTTTCTTCCTTGTCGTCCTGTTTTATGTGCTGAATGGGTTCCATTTATTTTCTTTTATGCAAGAAAATTCTTGAAAATTAATATTTAATGCTAAATTGTTTATTTATTGTACCTAATGATTGAAAAATTTAATGATTACATACATTTGAAACATGTTGTTGTTGAAATGGCTCCTCCTGCAATGCAATTTTGTCCATTTCTTTGACCATCTCCTTGTACACCTTTTTGGACATTCCTACTGGCATATTTCTGCTATCAGCTCATTCATCTTTTGAGATTTTCATAATCTTCTTGAAAATGTAACATGACGATAAAATATTTAATTTTTATATTGATATATGAAAGGTAAATATAACAAAAGTGATATTTATAAATAATTCTAGACAAACACTTAAACGAATATTACTTTTTCATTCCTTTTTTTTGTTGTACGTTTTTGCTATTAAAAGTTTGACATGTCTCATTGACTAATTCTCTGGAAACTCTTCTTGTAGTTTAGATAAAATTTGGTTCTTGGAATCATTGGATTGGTTTTTGTATTGTAAGTGGAAAAAACGTGTATACATTTGTTCCACTAGATCCCTCAAACTTTTGTAAAAGGTTTTCCCCCTTTCGTTAACCTCCAGCACCACTTGAGATGAGCTAAGGAGCAATTCATTTTCATTTGCATGTTCTATTTTTTTTCTTTTCTTAGAAAAACATTCATTTTCTGAGTTGTTGGTCCTTGTAGAACATTAAACAGATGTGAATTAATAGATTGTTTGACACATGTTATCTAATAATTTTAAGTATATTATTAATGATAATTAAAAAAATAAAATCATATTAGATCGATAGTATTTTTTCATTTACCTGATTCATCCTTTTGAAATTTTTCCATCAAGCTTTTACGCTTTTCTGGTCCTAGATAAAAAATAAGCTTATCAAACTTCGTCATTTTTTGGCTCTGGATGATACACAGTAAATAATGCATATTAGTTAAACTTACATATAGTTCAAAAATAATATTTTTTATAAAGAATTTACAAAGAACTTGCATTTTTTGCTTTTCTTGATGTGTTATCAGTATTTTTATTACTTGATCTCTTGTCGGTCATTTCTTTATCAATCTAAAACCTGTACCATATCATTAATTAATATATTTATAATAAATTGTCAACTTTTCAGGTAAAAATAAATCTCAAGAAACTGGTGTGCCTTTCATGCTGTATCCACTAACGTCGATGCGTGGGGGTATTAAAAATGCATCGCAAAAACAATATAGTAGATCATACGGTGTGTTGGGGTATTATAAATGCACCGCACAAACAGTGTAATTGACCGTACGGTGCTATCCTCGTAACATGGAGCACCGGTGCCCTATTTAAGATATGGCGCACTGATTTAAAAAAATGTTTTCAAATTTTTTACTACGGTACTTTCACGGTGCGTTAGGTTACACAGGGGGCACCGATAAAAAAAAATCCATTTGTTTCAAAAATTCACGCAAGGGCTGAATGGATTGCGATCCGACTATGCAAGTCATCCCATGGGTTGGATGTCAATCTAAAATGAAAAGTCCTAATTCTAAAATCACATAAACAGGGAGAAGAAAGGGCAGAAACAAAAAAAAAATGAAGGGTTTAGGGTAAAAATGGATAAAGCTGTAGAAAAGGTAAAAAAAATAATCAAATTTAATCTTTCCAATGGTTTGAAATTCTATGATACAAGGTTTGAATGACAAGAGGTTTGGTTTCTGATTGTCTGAATACTTCTGTTCGAATGTATTTCTCTACTCCACAATGCTCTCATGCTCTCCTGTATGTCTCCTGCAAATCTATGGCTGAAAATTTTAGCAAAAATAGTTAAATAATGAAAAGTGTTTAGTATTTAAAGAATTATTTTATGAAATTATAATTTCGAAAATATTTTGCCGCCAATTTTTCAATTTGCTGCCTTTATTTTCACTTAAAGAAAATAAAGTTGCATTTTTTTTATTTGCATTTATTTGTCATCGATGCATACTTAATGGCACTTCACCAATGTGTCCATTTGTAACACTGGAACTAGTGCGTCCATTTGTAACACCGGCACCGGTGCAGTTATATGTACAACAACACTGATTTGCGGTTAAGGCACCAAAATTACTTTTAGGTGTGTACACCAAAATTTACTAAACTCCAACCATAGAAATTGAGAATTAGAATTTTGTTTATTCTCGAGAATTATAATTAGAATTAGAATTGAAAATTGGAATTGGATAAATTCTTGATGGAAATAACTATTCTTCCAAGGCATTTTGTTTATTGCAGGAGGTCCCCACTGATTATGTGGAGAGAATGCAATGTGGGGCATGTGAAGATGCAATACTACAAGGCCCAAGTGGGAAATTGTGGCATGTGAACCTGTGCTATGCTAAGGCATGGGTAGTTTTCACAAATGGTTGGGAAAGTTTTGTTTCCGAGCAGTTTATTGAAGTTGGAGATATTTTAGTTTTTAGACATGTTGGAAGTGTACATTTTTCTGTGAAAATATTTCGGCCATTTCTTTTCAAAACTACACCTCTTCTTCTTTTAGAAAAAGAAACTTGAACCTTTCCATAACCTGCAACAAGAAAATGTGCCCCATGATCTGCTTGCTGACCGGCCATGATCTGCTTGCTCATTTGTAAGTTCCTCCTCCATCTTGGCATCCAATTTCATCTTTTCTCCTTTGTGCTTTCTATCTTGATCTTAACAAAATTTATAAAATCTCCGTTTTATGAGAAACTGACCTTGAATGTGCTGGGAGCAATGACAACGAGTCCTTCATTAATTTTGCATTTGTTAGTAGAAGAAGACCGATTTTCGACTAGACGATGCAGTTATTACATGTGGAGGAAATGGTTTCCCATAGAAAATAAGTATAGGGTTGAGTAGAGGAAAGACATTGCAAAATGGGCTATTACATTAGCTTTTCCAATGGGAAACTGATTTGCAGGTGGAAATATGGTAGCTGCATATATATATGATTTTCTTCCCACAGAAATGGTCACTAGATTTCCATTTATAATACAAGAATACTTTTTACTGGTTTCATCCACAGGACCACAACTCAGACAAGTTAGACATGCCATTGATTAGGTTCAATTAAAAACTGAAGATGTGATTTTATGCAACGTCATCTTTACCGGTAAAAGTTTATGTAAGCCAACTCAAGCTTAGACAATACTCCTAGCTGCTTTTAAACACATTCTGGAGAATCTTTCCCTTCATGGGACCTACCAGCTCGATCAACAACGTCAATTTATCTTTTAATGTTGTCCTTAAGGGAATGAGAATCCTTCCCTTCATGGTGCCTCTTGGCTTTATCACCTGCCTCGATTGATCTTTCTCTGCCATCAACTCTGCTCTCGATTTCTCCATCATGGGACCTCTTAACCCTATCGCTAGCCTCAACTGACTACTCTCTGCCAGTCTCAACCTGTACTCCCTTTCTCCTTTTGTACTCTGTCAATCTATGTAGTCGTCTACATCCCTGTAAGCATATTTGTCCGTCTTTCTGTTTGAATCACTCATTTTCTCTGCTATAAACTTCTCAGCCGAAATTTGAACTCCCGTCTTTTCAAACCCTCATCTCCTCAGAAAAATTCTTGCCCATGATTCAAACCCTCCGCTGCTCCAATACTGCACTTTACAGAATAACATTGTTCCGGTGCGTGGGGTTTTATAGGCACACCGGTGCAGTTTCTTAAGATCGAGGTTTATGTTTTGGTGCAGTGTTTTATGATGCACCGGTGCGGAAGAGTTGTGAATCACCGATGCGTCTTAGTATCAAGACACACCGATGCGTATTATGATGATAAGTGCACCAGACTGTATACAGTTCTTTTTTTTTGTATGTAAGATCATAATAAAATAACGATAATTCTAAAGTACATGAATTTATTTGCATTATTTTCTAAACTTTATTATGTTACAAAAATTCATATTATTCTAGATTTATTATTTTACAATTATTTACAACTTTACAAATTTAAATATTTTAATAAAATCATTTCACATTAATACAATTAAAATTTTCACATTGATACAATTAAAATTTTACAAATATTTTACATACAACTATAATTATAATTAAAATTAAAATTACAATTACAGTTACAATTTTACAATTTCACATACAATTATGATTAGAATTAGAATTACAATTTTAATTTTACATAAAATTAGAATTTTACAATTACAATCATTTCACAGTAATACAATTAAAATTTGACAAATATTTACATACAATTAGAATTAGAATTAGAATTACATTTACAATTACAATTACAATTTTACAAATATTTTACATACATTTACAAATACAATTACAATTCTGGAATTTTACATACAATTAGAATTAGAATTAGAATTTTACAATTTGTCATATATACAATTACAATTAAAATTACAATTACAATCATTTCACAAAAAAATAAATATTACAATTACAATTAAAAATTTACATTAAATATTTTACATACAATTACAGTTAAAATTACAATTACAAATACAAATACAATTTTACATACAATTAAAATTTAAATTTCAATTACAATCTTGACATAATATTTAATAAATATCATGGTCATTTAATATAAAATTAATTAACAAATATCACGATCATGATAACTATTGTACAAACATCATATTCGACTAAAAAACACATTCAAAATCGCTAACATCATCGTGATCATGACCATCTAACAAAACACAATTAACATTATATATTAACGTCATCAAAAAAAGAACATCAAATATACATCTCATGTCAAATAACTCATGCTATCACATACACATCTATCTGCAAGTTGTTGCACATTAAATGAACATATCTAACATGACCTAACAATATACACATCATGATGATCACCAACATGTAAATTAAGTACAACTGCAACATGAACATAAAATACATGGACCATATATATATATAACTGAATAATGTTAAAAAAGCTGATGGTAGTACAACATCAATATCAGTAAGATTGGAGGCCTGCTCAGTCAATGGTGCAGCCTCGACGGTCGACGGTCCAACCTGCTCATGATCATGAGTATTGATGGATGCTGCAGGCTGCTGACTAGACGTGGCTGATGTTCCAACCTCATCTGTATGATTACTGTTGCTAGATGCTAATGAAGGCTCATGCTCATCTAGCGGGGCGCAAGGTGAACGATCATGAGATGATGAGTCACTGCTCGTGGACTTTCCATCATGTGCTACGGCTCGACCACGCCTATAATGTGTAACAGTCCTACTCAGTCGCATAACAGCTGTTGTAGCTCCTATTTCATGCCGCATCAGTCTGTACATGTCACGTGGTGTGCCTCTCCACATCTGTAATAGGATATCATCGGCCTGTATGTCTCTGTAATGAGCGGGCCTGATGCCCGCCTCAACAATCAATGTAATGAGTTGGTCGCCCAACTCCATCCTGTATCTAGTATCAAGTCGATCGTGCCTAGAAAAAGGTGGTATCAGCGCACTACTAGGAACATGTCTCTCTGCATTGGCCTCTTTATGATCCTTGGCATCTAGCATTCCCTCATCGTCATCAGGATCCACACCTAGATCATGTGGTGGTGTCGATATCTCCTCGCCATCAAAAGAGCCAATGTCTGCAAAATATATACAAGTACACAACAATAATTAGACAATTTCATTACACAATTTAATAAAAACAAGTTAAAGAACATGTTAGAATAAATATAAATAAAACAGTAATATTATCTCTATCATTTGGCGGCTCATCATCTGTGAAGAGGATGTTGGCACACCCTCGCTAATCCAATATATCATAAGGACATGGGACCATAATGAAGGGATGCAACTCTTCAACACTGGATAGTAAGTCCAGTGAATCATGTGATATCCTAGATGGAAACATAGTCTCTCCCCTCTTGGGCATCATCTGCCCCCACATGTGCATACGTGCCTCCAACATCAGCCTACCAGGCTTCCGAACAAAAGTATGCCTCATCTATGGAAACCTCTCAAAAAATAAACAAAAAATCTCTGAAGAAAAAGGGACAGACTAGAACTACCGCAAAAAAAATGACAGACCACCTGACAAGTCGTGGTTCTTGTACTAAAGAATCAACATAATATAAAATCGAGCAACTAATGCGTTGCCCATCATTGGTGTTGTGTGAAATGGTCAAAATGAGAAGTGAGAGGCACTACACGTCCTCACTACCAAATGCGCCAATATGTAACTAACCTCCAGCAACCTGAAACTCTACAGGAGACAATACTGATGCTCCAATGTATCTCTGGGAGTAAACTAACTGACTCCCTACTACACAACCAGTTGGAAACTCTAAGAACAAGGGAAAATACACCCCTCTCCTTGATAGCCCTGTAATGAAATATATATCCTCCTCATTGGGTGTGTACCATTGGTTAGGACCAACCTTGAAATCCTGTCGGTGGGTATTCCACCTACGAATATGATGTCTCAAAAACACACTATGGGCCTTTAGGGAAGTAGCCTCCTCATAGAACTTAAGGAGGCCTGCCTACCTTAGGAGCCCCTGAGTATCTGCTGTAAAAGGGAGGCGGTATGCATCTCTCTCCCTCTCTTGTGCCTCCCACAGGGGAACCGTGTCATACTACTCCGCCTGTTGTTATTTTTTTTCCTCCTCTTCTCTCTGAATCATTGACATATTAAATAAAATATTTTTATTAAATAAGAAATGTATTTAGGAATATACATATATAGATTTTTTTGGAAAAAAAACAAGATACCAGTCGGTGCGCCAGAAAAACAGTCATGCACCGGTTCTGGTGTGGAGTTTGTTTCTAGCGCACCGGGGGCAGTGCCCCAGATGACATACAACACACCGTATGTGGTGCACCTGAAACTTTTTATACAACACACCGTATGTGGTGCACCTGAAACTTTTTAAAGCACCGTTGACTATATATGGTGTTAGAAGAGCGGTGCCCTGACTAAAATATACGCCCCGGCACGTGTAGTTGTGTCAACGCACCAACTTCCTGACAAATTACATAGTCAACGATGTGGTCTTTTACCAGGCTGCACCATTGACCTTGTCGGAATGGCGAATGCAGTGCGCTGACAGACACCAGGGTGGATATTTATTTCAATGCACCACGTTTCTATTCCCATGGTCAATAGTGTGACCGGCTAAATGACTGCACCGCACTTTTTTATTAAATTTTAACATAACGCAGGGCACCTTTCGGTACCTCCTCGGACACTATGTAGATACCTTTAGCACTGGTTGCAGTGCGACCTGTAAATTTTACAGGCAACACTGCTTACTGGTGCAAACCGAACGGCTTGTGCACACCGCTCGACAAAAAAAATCTTATAAATGTTTAATTTTAAGGTTTTTTGAAATTCTAATCCACTAAAAAGATTAATTATGGAAAAACAAGAAAAATACATATACATTTCGCCATCGAGGAGGCATATTGGCTGTAGAATTTGTAAAATAAAATTTTCCCACCGTTTTGCAAAGTGAAAGCTAGAGATTGGTGGGAAATGCATAGCAGCAGTGTGTGCAATGGGTGCAATGGGAGCACCGATGTTAGGGCGGATCAGACAAGGATAAATTGCACCGGTGCTGAAGAGCTCTAGAGCACTGAGAAAAGTGAAAAATGTGGTTTTTTTGTTGTAATTTTTTATTTTTATTTAACCCTATTCCAGTGCATGGGGTTTTATAGGCGCACCGATACGGTTTCCTAAGACCGCACTGGGCAGTTTCAGTTTTGGGGCGGTGTTTTATGATGCACCGGTGCAGTTTCTTAACACCGCACTGAGCAGTTTTTGTTTTGGCGCGGTGTTTTATGATGCACCGGGGTAGAATAGTTGTGAAGCACTAGTGCTCTACAGTAATAGGACGCACCGGGCGAGTGTGGACAGAGCACACGGTGTCCGTTGTGCCAATTTTTTGTCTGACCAGTGTTTTCTCTTGTAGAGTGCACTAGTGATTGAGCGCTGAGAAAAGTGAAAAATGTGGTTTTTTGGCTGTAATTTTTTTTTAATTAACCCTGTTCTGGTGCGTGGGTTTTATAGGCGCACCGGTGCTGTTTCTACGGATGCACCGGTCGGTTTCTATTTTGGCACGATGTTTTATGATGCACTGGTGCGGTTTCTTAACATCGCACCAGGCAATTTCTGTTTTGGCGGGGTGTTTTATGATGCACCAGCGCAGAAGAGTTGTGAAGCACCGGTGCTCTGCAGTAATAGGATGCACTAGGCAGGTGTGTCTGGAGGGCACGGTGTTCGGTGTGCCAATGTTTTGTACGCACCGATGCTTTCTCTTGTAGAGTGCACCCGAGATTGAGAGCTCTGGAACACTGAAAAAAGTGAAAAATGCGGTTTTTTGGCCATAATTTTATTTATTTAACGCTTTTTTGGGGCGTGGGTTTTATAGGAGCACCAGTGTTGTTTCTTACGAAAGCACTGGTGCTGTTTTTGTTTTGGCATGGTGTTTTATGATGCACCAGTGCAGTTTCTTAATAATGCACTGGGCAGTTTCTGTTTTGGCGCGGTGTTTTATGATGCACCGGCGTGGAAGAGTTGTGAAGCACCAGTGCTATATAGTAATATGACGCACTGAGTGGGTGTGTACAGAGTGCACAGTGTCCTGTGTGCCAATTTTTTGTGCGCACCGGTGCTTTCACTTGTAGAGAGCACCGGTGCGATTTCGGATGATAAGCGCACCGAGCGGAAAACATCTGCAAAAGCCTCTGCCCGCCAACCTCCTCTAGTAACCTCCGCTAGAAATGGATGTATGGGGTATTTTTATAAGGGGTTCCTCAAAAACATACGCTAGAGGGTATTTTCCTTGTGCATAAAGACTCTAGGTCGATGTTACCCCGTCTCAAAGCACTTCAACTCCCCGGGCAAGCACGTGATCTAGAATTTGTGTTCTGAATTGGTGAGAGAGATGCATGCGGTGAGTGCACATATGTTTCTCATTCAAAATGTTGCCAACAAACATAAAAGCATAAGATTCATATGACAAATAAAATTTTCTTTTTGTATACCTATGATCAGCTCAACCATCATGGAATTGACATTCTAATTACTTTTTTTGTTAGTTTTATGATGGTGTATGTCATGTTTGTTTGCGATATATGCAGAGATATGAACCAATTCACTATATCATTCTTGTTGGAAATGTGATTTTTATCAAAGGAAATCACTATATAGAGAGTGCCAACATCTGAAGGATTTTGTGAGATGAAGTTAGGCATCCCAATACATTACTTGTGTGAAGAATAATTAATACTAATAAGGACTCTGAAAACATCAAAATTATCAATTCCTGGTGCTAATTTGGAAGCAACTGGTAGCCTCTTCGCACCTGTGTGTCAACTACACATGGGAGTCGAAGGCCATGTGGACCAAATTTTTTGTCATCAACGACACCAAGAACATGAAGATATTGGGTGCAATCATTGCGCGAGAAGGAGAATGGTGATCATCGAAATTTTTTTTCAAGGTGAAATGAATTATGTTTTAAATTCATTTGGAGTTTTTATAACAACATATTGAGTCCATTTAACTAAATATGTGAGTGATATTTTATGAATACTGACCACTCTAACAATTTCCTTGTGTAGAGGAGAAACTCAAAGATGAAACTTCTACATATGAACCAGATGAACAACCCTTGACTTGTGCCAAGGAGGGACATGGTGACTTGTCTATGAAAATTGATAGTTTCATGATTATTGAGTTTTTTGTTGTGAGATATATTTGTTAAGTATTTTTTTATTCTAGTTATAAAAAGGACTCGTGGTTCTCAAACTGCAAACATTGGTATCAGGAACATCAATTCTTGTGTGTTAGTAAGGTCAAGTTCTCTGATCAACTTTTGAACACATTCAGTATCCAAAACTCGATCCTAGCAACTGACGAATAGTCGAAAGTGAAATATCTAACAAATGGTGGTAGGTCCATATATTAATTCATTACTTGACAATATTATCGTGAAAGCCTCGACAATTCAATATTTTAATATTGTTGATCCTGCAAGTTTGTCAACAATGGTCAGAGGTCAAGTGACAACTTGAAGATGTGGCGGTGAAGAAACAACAATGTTTGTGACATTCCAGAGTGGATGTGAGTGTTGATGAAGACCAGTTAGAAAAAAATAATTCTTATTTGTGTCATCTGTGTTTTCTTATGTTTGCCTTGTAAGAATTAAGGGAGAGACTTAGAAATAATGCTTCCATGGCTTTCATGCTAACTTTGGAATTGGTTTGAGATTTTTAGGAGGTAGTAAAAAGATTTTCTTAACTCCTATCTCTAAGGTTAGAAGTAGTTGGATCTAAGTTCAACTATATAATTGTATTGTAAATGAATGCAAGAGCATAATAAAGAATATTGTTTTGTGTTTATGTGTACACCATGTCTGCTCCTCCAATTTCTAAATCTAAGTTATTTCATTTCTTTAATTAAAAAATATGTGTTCATAAACCACAACTTTATAAACAATTAGTTCCAACTTATAAACCATATTTTACTACATGTTAAGTAGGAGCGTATTATTTTTCATTTTTTCAATTAATTAAGTTTAGTATTGTACATTTTAAAACAATATTAATTTTAAGTTTATGTTTTATAAATTTATATTTTATTTTATTTTAATAAATTTAAAAATATTTATTTTATATTTTATATTGTTATCAATTTAAAAACATATATATGTATTACAAAATTTTATTATAATTTTTTCCGATAATAATGAGTTAAAAATAATTAGTATAATATTTTTATAACAATTAAAAAAAAAATAACATGTATTCTTTCAATGTTACACTAGATTTATTAAATATTCATCACAACAAATGAAATACATTATTTATAATGCAATTCGAGGGGAGTAACCTTGTTTTTAATATTGATTAATGTCAATGATTACTTCCAACTCATTCATTCTGAAGTGTTCAATGTTTTTTAACTTAACAAAATGCTTATTATGTTGTGATAATCAAGTGCCAATGACTCACATGTTTGAATATTGTGTTTTTTCACAGGTGGTATGGAGGATGATTTTTTTTAGGAGTCCTATGTGTGGATGTGGTCGGGTAGGTCATTAGGGGAATGCCTCACAGAGTGGACAAAAAGCCCATTCTTGGGGAATCTTTCTATCCTTCGAGGATTGGTCCTTTGGAAAATATGGTTACACTGAAATAGAACCATCTGTGATAATCATGTCCCAAATATTCGACAAGGGGTGAAAAAAACAAAACAAAAAACAATGAGGGAACTCAACACTAAAGGTTTAAATAATAAAATCATAATTCCAATTAGACGCATAATAGATACCTTGATAAGTTTACTACTTTACTAGGTTTACTTGGTTTAATAATTACTAGTTTAACCTAGGTTGACCTAGGTTGACTTAGGTTGACATAAGTTGGCTAAGTTGACCTAGGTTTATTAGTTTGATCTAAGTTTACTAGTTTACTTGGTTTACTGAACATTTAATAATTACTAGGTTGACCTAGGTTTATTAGGTTGACCTAAGTTTACTAGTTTATTCAATTTACTTGGTTTAATAATTAGTAGGTTGACCTAAGTTTACTAGTTTACTCAGTTTAATTGGTTTAATAATTAGTAGGTTGACCTAATTTTACTAGTTTACTAGATTTACTTGGTTTAATAATTACTAGGTTAACCAGGTTGACCTAAGTTTATTTGGTTGATCTACATATACTAGGTTTAATATATTAAATAGGTTGACCTAAGTTTACTAGTTTAACCATGGTTTATTAAGGTTACCTAAGTTTATCAGGTTTACCAAGTTTACCTAGGTTGACTTAGGTTGACTTAGGTTGACATAGATTTACTAGGTTTACCTAGATTTGCTAGATTTAATAATTACTAGTTTGACCTAGGTTGACTAGTTTGGCCTAGTTTTATTAGGTTTTTTTAAATGATTAGTTGAGATTCCTTCATCTATGACTACTAATACTTTGCAAGTTGTTCTTTTTTTTTGGCTAAAAATAACACACAAAGAAACAATGGGAGAAAATTTGGCTGAAAATATGTAACATGAGCATGACTTATTAGACTACAGAGTTTTTGCAATGGTGACCAGTGAGTTTCCGCAACAGTGAAAAGCGAGTTGTTTTTGGTTCATCCATTGCGACAACTTGTTGGGTGGTCGTTGCGGAAACTCACTAGTCACTATTGTGGCAAGTCAATGGTCACTATCTGGAAACATTCTGATTTTTTTTAACAGAATCAGTGACAACAGAAAAGAGGAATGTAAGAATATCTGGTAGAAATTTACCTCTGCTCACTGGATTTCTTCAATACACTGCCTTGAAAACTAGCTGTGAACGCAGCCCACCCACAAGCTAGAATTTTTTTAACAAAAATGAGAAACATTGTTAGAAAATTTGCTAATAGGAGGTAAGAATTGTTGAAAATGTGTAAAAAATGCAAGAAAATTGTAAAAAATTGCAGTGGATTTACCTTTGTTTCAAAAGGAAAGGACTCCACAGCTACAAAAGGAAAGTTTTCCACAACTGCAAAAGGTTACTATAAACTGGGCACTTCCTCTTCATCTGATAGGTTCTCATGAATGACAGTTCATTTCTTCCTCAATGCTTGTTCTCACAATTGGACATAAATGTATGGATATCAATGTCTTCCCGTGCATCATCCTATGCAAATGTCTTCCGACAAATGTTAGGAAGTAATTACATGAAAACAAATGTCTCACAACACACATATCAGATGGTAATGATAACATTGGGTAATGAAAAAAATGGCAACAAAAGCTCCAGCAAAAAATATCTCGCACTGACATATGGCAATAAAGGACTTGCAACAACAAATATTTCGGCATGACATATGCAAAAGGGCGTTCGGAAGACAGGATGTAAGTTTAGAATTCAACAATTGATTTCTCGTGTGCTCATTTTTCGATGTTTTCGTATCTTACTTGGCCACAAGGGAAGAATTCCACATAACGTGAAATCGTTGACTCATAAAACAAGTCAACATTTTAGTAGGTGCCCCTTCATGTCATCTTAACTCATTAAATTTAAAATTTGAATTTGTATCAGAATTCCCTAGATGTTGCATTAATTTTCCAACTTGTAGGTAGATTGAACGTCTAGTCGGTTGGAGGTGTTGCTTGGGGAATGGAGCCTGGAGTGCATATGGCGAGGAGGTGGATAAGAGTTCGACTCTATTAACAAAGTTGGGGACCAGGGGTGGAGGGTCTACCGGAGGAGGTCACTAGCAACGAGTCGATGCGTAACACAAGGGGTGAAACGTCGACTCATTAGACTACTCCATTTAAGTGTACATGCCTATCATATTATATTTTGTGTAACAATGTTTGTGGAAGTTATGTGCGTGTTGTGCATGATTAAAGAGACAATCAGTTGTAACTTGGAGAAATCCAATACTTTAATTAGACCAACTACCTCTCCAAAAACATTATTGATTTTGGTGTCTTAACATAATAATCCTATGTAGATGTTGATGAAATTTCCACTCCATCAGATACTGGTACCACTCATTGTTGAAATTGTCACTACAACTGGTGAATGGCACTACCCTTCTGGTAGGCTACAATAATAGGTCGAACTTATTGGACCAATCAAATTTTGGAAAAATTTCACACAAATGAGAAAAAGGTAGACGAATATTGATGTGATACGATTCACAATGAAACACCTATCGACGTAATCCATTTCTTAGAATACATTTTTACATTTTAGAAAGTGCCAAGGAAATTTTAAATCATTGTCAATTTCATTGGTTTACTCATTTCAAATTCATCCCATTTTTAAATCACACACATAAGTTTTACTTTTTTTTGAGGAAACTCATTACAATACAATGACAATGGAAGGATGATGAAATTTTTGTATTGGAATGTAAACAATGAATGGAGTAGTAAATTTTTAGTCTATCTTCTAAACATTTTGAAAAAAAAAAAATCATATATTTTTTGGTCTAATTTACTCATAATTAAGTAGGGATTTTTTGGAACCATAAGTTTTAATTGTGAACTCTCCACAATCCTAGTGCTTGAGGGTTTTTTTTAGGATGTTGAATTTGTATACGTAATAAAAAGACCATTTTAAATAACAAAGAAGATGGTATGGCAGTTTTTTTTTGCAAAATTCTGACCAAGATATCCAAATTTATCTAATGGTTAGACAATGCCTTTTAATGATAGTTTAAATAATTCGTTGAGGAGATTGCATCTTTGAAATTTTATAAATTTGAAATCACTAAATGCTACATGTCTATCTCTTCTCTTTACTTGTTTCCAATTCACCATAACTTCAAATCACACAAATAAGAACTAAAATGTAGTTGAAAATAGTTAATGCTATATTGTATTAATGGAGAAATTGTTACATGGTTGTAATGTAACACATTTAATTAGGATTAGCTCCTAGGTTGTAGGAGTTTGTTCCCAAATCCCTATTATTTTGAGATGTATTTACTGATGTATATTTGATTAATTGAATGTAGAGTGTATGCTCCAGTTTATGCAGTCTCCAGGTGTAGCTTGCTCACATGTGAGTTGCTGGTTATTCAATACATTTATTTTCTTTCCAATTTTTATCATGGTATCAGAGCTCAGATCTGGTGAGCCTGATTTACCTACAAAGCCTTAGTGGCTAAAAAACCTTCATGTCTACAGAGCCTTTGTGGCTACAGTACCCCAGTGGAAACATAGGAGCCTCATTGCTCACAGTTTCGGAGTTTAGGTGGTCAGGAGAAATACCTAACTCACAGGAGAAACTTGTTTTTTCATAGACCTCAGCTAGCTGAGCACAAAGCGGTCAACATTGTTTTTAGATCCATAGTAGCACTGATCAACACAGATTTCAGGGTCATTCCATTGTTGATGTCTATTTACTTAGCTCGATTTTGATAAGCACGTTTTTTTAAGCTAAAAAGTGTGTTGACCTTGTTTTTATGTATTTACGCTTCATATTTTGCCAGACTGGTGGCAGATTTGAGTAGCAGACACAACAAATATTGGTGATGGATCTGAGTTGCAGACACAACAATTTTCTCCAGATCGGTGGTGGTTTTGAGTTGCAGACGCAGAGATCGTGCCAGATCGGTGGAAGATCTGTGATCAGGTTCTGGTATGTGTTGGGTTTTTTTAGTGTAGCTTGTAATTTTTCACGTAGTTAGAATCGATTGAATATAAGAGCTTTTGGAATACGATCAGTCCAAATGAAAAATTTTACAAAAACTTATCTCAACAAGACTAGAAAAATCGATGGATCTAATTATAACAATTGGAAATTCAAGCTACAGACGTTGCTTGAGGGAGCGAGCACATGGTCGATCATCAGCAGTGATGAGCAGATGCTGAACATTGTGAAAATTGTGGATGCACTCATACAATATTGGGATAAAATGGAGAATAAGTCGAAAGTCTTATTGAAGATGTCTGTTAAAGCTAACATTATCCCACATATCAGAGACAGTAAATCGTCCAATGAGATCTAGATGACACACAAGAAACTATACGAATATATTTTGGTGATGATGCCTGGTGGTAATATTAGATATATTAAAAATGTAATGTATGTACCCGAGATAAAAAAGAATTTAATCTCTGTGTCAATGATAACATATCAGGACCTGCAAGTTGAATTCTTCAGAACATATTGTGTCATAAAGGACAACAATAAGGAACCAATTGCATCAGGAGTGTGTGTGGGAAGCCTTTATAGGTTGAATTTCAAGAGCATGCCACACCAAGATTTGGTTTCAATAGGATTGACAATTGATAATATTTTCCATCGAATATTCGATCATCTTAACCTACAAGATCTGATGCTACTTCAAAGGAAAGGTACGGTTGATGGAATTCCTACTTTTCATAATGTTTATTTAGATTGTGATGGATGTGCATTAGGGAAAATGCATAGGGAAGAGTTTCCCTTGAATGATGATAGGAAGAAAAGATATATTCTGGAGATTGTGCATACAGATATATGCAGACCTATGCAGACTAGGTCGCTAGGTGGTGCATATTATTTTTTACTCTTTACTAATGATTGCACTAGATTCTCTTAGATATATTTTATCAGAAAAAAGAGCCAAACATTTCAATGCTTTAAAGAATTTAAGAATATGGTGGAGAAGCAGACAAGGAAATTCATTAAGATTCTCCGCACAGATCAAGGGGGAAAATACAAATTGGGAGAGTTCATGAAATTTTGCAGAAATCGTGGGATTATTCATTAGTTCACAGTACCTCACACTCTACAATAAAATGGAGTTGCATAACGAAATATTATAACCCTTGTGGAGTGCGCACGAAGTATGCTTCAAGGTATGCGTCTATCCAATGTCTTTTGGGTTGAAGCAATCAACACTACAGTTTACTTAAAAAATAGGAGTCCAACTAAATGTCTTAATTTAAAACTCCTTTTGAATCACTTTATGGATATAGCCCAGCAGTGAATCATTTAAGAGTTTTTGGATCAAAATCCTTTGCCCATATACCCAAGGAAGATAGGAAGAAGTTAGATCCTAAGGCCATGAAATGCATCTTTGTAGGATATTGCACTGAGTTTAAAGCTTATAAGTTGTTTAATCCTTTGACTCATAAATTCTTTGCAAGTCGAGATGTTATATTTCATGAGCAGGTTGAGGACTGAAATAAGGAAAATAGACTTGAAGAATGGAACATTCCATTGTTGATGGAAGAAAGCAGTGAGGACAATCAACAACAACAACAATAACAGAAAGAGGAAGAGGCAGGTGATGTAGTCAGTAAGTCAAGCTCCCTCAAGTCTGAAGCAGACAGATTTGATGTGAGTCCTTTACCGAGAAGATCAAGTAGACAGACTCAACTACCAGTGAGATTGAAAGAAAATGCTTTAATGTCAAACATTTTAAATGTTATAGAGCCCACAACTTATAAAGAATCTAATCAATTTCATGAGTGGATGACTGTAATGAATGAAGAATTTGAATCTATTATTAGAAACAATACTTGGGAACTAGTTGAATTTCCTGAAAGAAAAATACCCTTAGGTTGCAAGTGGCTTTACAAATCTAAATTTAATGCAAATGGGAGTATAGAAAAGTTTAAAGATACACTGGTAACAAAGGGTTATTCATAGAAAGAGGGAATTGACTATGAAGAAGCCTTTGCTTCTGTAGCCAAACTAAATACTATTAGAATGTTAATTGCTTTAGCTACAAAACATTAGTGGAAGCTACACTAGTTAGATGTTAAGTCTGCATTCCTAAATGGTGATTTAAAGGAAGAGGTTTATTCAGTGAAGCCTGGAGGGTTTGTTATGAAAGGGAATAACACTTAGCATGTAGATTAAAAAAGGCACTTTGTGGTTTAAAACAAGCACCTAGGTCTTGGTACGAGAAGATTGATTCATTTTTCTTACAACATGGTTTTCATAGGAGTAATAATGATCCAAATATATATACCATGTATTATGAACAGAGGCAGATAATTTTGATTTCCTTGTATGTGGATGACATGATTATAACAAAGAATGCAGATGCATTAATCAAAGAAATCAAATTGCAGATGTCACAACTTTTGAAATGAAAGACCTCGGAAGTTGACATTATTGTCTAGGTCTGCAAGTATGGAGAGACTCTGGACCAAATTTCCTTACTCAAGGGAAGTATTTCATAGGGATGCTCAAAAATTTCAGAATGGAACAGTGTAAGACAACATCAACACCTTTGCAGTAGAACCTAAAGTTGTGGAGTGACGATGGCTCTAAGGAGGTGGATGCTACTTTGTATAGGCAACTAGTTGGTAGTATGATATATCTCACTACAACTAGAACAGACTTAGCATACTCTATCAGTCTTCTGAGCCAGTTCATTCCCAAACCTCTTGAAAGTAATTGGATGGGAGCAAAAGGTGTGCTAAGGTATCTTCACGGTACTAGTAATTATGGTATTTTATACATTGATATAATGGATATTGTTATTTTTTTCATTTGGTTTAAAATGGGCTAGAGAGTATTTTTGGCCCTTGTGATAAAGCTCAAGGAGTAGGCTCCCCACCCTATAAATTTTTGATGTTGCTCATAATTCTCATATATTCAAGTTTTAATGTGACTCATAATTCTTATTTAATTCATATCTTTTTGGGTTGTTGGAACTACTCTGGGTGTTATAGCAAAAATTATTAGACTAATAAAATATAAAATTTTGATATGACTAATAATAATAATTATAATAAGAATAAAACAATACTCTCTCTCCATAGAAGTGGAGTGGATTGGAAACAATGAATACTGACCTGTTTTCTCTAAGTTAAGTTTTGGAAGGTTTTCAGTGTTGGTCTAATTTGATTAGAATTGGGTAGAAATTTTTTGAATCATACATTTTATTAGATTTTTTTTAAGAAGGTTAAATACTAGTAAAAATTAAAAATAAAATTTTCACTATTTTTTTTTTCCAAATTCAAGAAAAAAAACTCTAAAACAATATCATTTAATGACCGTAAATAATACATTCATTAGATTACATTTTAGGCATTTTAGAAATTTGAAATCACTAATGTTTACATTTTGGGCATTTTAGAAATTTGAAATTACTCATGATTACTCCATGATAAAAATAAATTGATTTTACAATAAAAAGTACAAATAACATGTAGGTCTATATATTTCTATTAAATAATCATTTTCTACTCAATTTGATTATTTCAAGTTTTATGTTTTTCTTGTGAGAGTATTGAGTGCTTGAGACATTTACATGTTATTTTTTGTACTTGGTCTTTAATAGGGCCTTTTTTGGTCTTTGCGATAAGGTTCAAAGAATAGATTCCTCAACCCTATAAAGTTTGATGTGACTCATAATTTTTTTCTAAGTAATAAATTTCTAGGTTTTCGGATCTACTTTTGGTGACGATTAAGCTAATAAAATTTTGATGTGACTCATAATTGGGATAAGTTCAAGGAGTAGGCTCCCCACCTTATAAATTTTTGATGTGGCTCATAATTCTTGCTAATCATAAATTTCAAGGCTATTGAATATACTCTTGGTGCTATAGTTACAATTGCTAGATTAATTTAAAATTGTGATGTAATTCATAAATTTTCAATAACAAACCATAATTAGTTTATTAGAATGCATTTTTGACATTTTAGATAGCACCATGGAAATTTGAATTCACAAGGTACTGCAAACCGGTTTCATTGGTTTCAAATTCATCACAACTTCAAATCAGACACATAAGCACTAAACATTTTGCGGATTTTGTGGTCATTCAACATATTATAGTGGCAAAGGAAAGACGATGACATTTTAGCACTAAATTTTTTTTATATCTTTTCTAATAATGTAATTTTTAAATTAGGTAAAGAATGTTTAAAATTTTAAGTTTTTAATCAAATTTAAAAAATTTAATAATTTTGGAAATTGAATTTATTTATACATTTAAAAATATATTTTAAATAAAAAAAAATAATCACAATCCACCTTAAAATTATATTAATGACCTAAGGCGTCCCTCTTTGAAAACAACTCCCCCAGTTGCCACCGTGTACCTATCTGCAATGTCGAATCAAATGTTAGTTGGTTAAAGAATCCTCTGCCATTGGATTGAAAAAATAAGAAAAATTGTGTATAACGAACTTCCTTTGGTGGAGAAAATGATAAGAAGGCATATATGCATCGCACACCACCAAATCTTGTTGGATACTTCATCACTTCCAGCTCTCGACTCGACCCTTGAATCTCGCGAAATGGTATACAGTATTTCATTACCGTGCTGGTAAAGGCTATAAATGCCATGTTATGCTCTAGAAATAGGAGATCCGAGTGAAGGATTTCTCTGAATCTGTAATCTTTAGCTTTTCTTGTTTTTTGATTTGGGATTTCTTGCAGAGATGCTACTACGAAGCTCTTCTAATCCAATTCCAGGCTCCATTAATCCCATGTTAGCAAAATTCGATGGTATGAAAGAGCTAGAGCAAGAGTGGAGGTTCATGCGCTGTAAATTTGCAAAGGCACTGTCTAGCTCTTGTGTGACCTAGACTTGGAAGTTGAGAACCATAAGAGTAACCCAAAGAGTTCCAAACGGGTCCATAAAATTGTCGTCGATGTTTATAATTTGGGAAGTGAAAACCTTTCTATATCGGGAAGAAAAATTGATGTTCTGAGGCCCACAAGAGGGGAAGGGGGTTCTGGTTCGTGTCATATGTCGAGAAATTCACAATCAATGTCTGAGACTAAGGATAAGTAGGCATATATGCATCACACACCACCAAAGCTTGTTGGATACTTCATCCCTTCCAGCTCTTGACTCGACCCTCGATCCATCTAATCTTGTGAAATCGTATACAGTATTTCATTACCGCGCTGGTAAAAGCTATATATTCCATGTTATGCAATACCAAAAGGAGATCTGAGCAAAGGAATTCTCTGAATCTATAATCTTTAGCTTCTTCGTTTTTTTTTATTTGGGATTTCTTGCAAAGATACTACTATGAAGCTCTTCTAATTCAATTATGGGCTCCATTAATCCCATGTTACTATAGTCCGATGGTCTGATGGAGCTAGAGCCAAATTAGAGGTTCAAGTGCTGCAAATCTACAAAGCCACTATCTAGCTCTTGTGCAACCTAGACTTGGAAGTTGAGCTCCATAAGAGTACCTCAAAGAGTTTCAAATGAGCCCATAAAATTTCTACCATTGTTGATAATTTGGGAAGCGAAAACCCTTCTATCTCGGGAATAAAAATTGATGTTCTGAGGCCCATAGGAGGGGAAGGGGGTTTTGGTTCATGTCCTATGCCAATAAATTCACAATCTGTGTCTGAGACTAAGGACTGGGAAAATGTATATAGCTGGAGGGTTTGGCATTGGGGGGTGGAAATCATGAATTTTCCAGCACTAATTATATTTCTGAGTGTACAGAAGCCTACTATCAGAAATGCTTGAGGCAAATCCATGAAACTCACTCTTGCTAAGAAACTATGAAAAATTACTACATGAGGTATGTATAAATCCTAGCAAATGAATATTTATTCCTCTTTGATGTAAGACATAGCCTTATACTAGATGCATTTTTTTGTTAATTACACCGTAATATGAGACAAACTCCATTAGAATGCCACCATGTATGGTCCTAAGATGTTGATTCTCTATTAGATGATTGGAGTGTTTTCTGTCCTTGGTTTAATATGTGATATGTAAAATTATTTCCCTCTTTGCCAAATTTTCTGATCATATTGGGATCCGAACTGGTGGCTGTCATGGAGTCTTTAACTTTTCATATAGAATCGTGATTGCATAGCCATGAAAATGTTGCAGGTGGAATGAACGGTCGTGATCTAGTTAATAGTGAGGGTTGAACGATGGTGATTAGATCACAGAAGCAGCAGTGGGAGATCAACGGGAAAGATCTTATCACTTGAGAAAAATCGCACATTACACAGAACAGATTTTACCATTAAATAGTTTCGCAAGTTAAATTGTTTAACCTGTGATGCGAAGTGAGAAGGCGGAGATACAACATGGGTCGTCGGATCAAGAAACAAACCAACGACGGAGATTGAAGCACCCGGAAAAGCGATTTCGCAAATTGCAATATTCAGAAGTTAAGAGTTCACAAGATATGTTAAATTGGTTGCGATGCAGTAAAGTTCAAATGATGTGATGAGGGGAGCCACGTGTCGGCATTGTGCATGAGCACACATCACATAAATTATGGTTTCAGCGTTATCGGTACCAAGTTAAATTTGCGGAAAAGAGATTTGCGATGCGTTGTGATTGGTTGTGTGTTGTGGAACCTGAGAACCCTGCTCCGTGTATATGTAATTTTTTTAAGAATATGTGTGATCCGTCTTAAACGTAAGCATTGTTTGATTGTGAAGGTATGTATGTTTAATGAAACTTCGATATTATATTCTGTTGTTTCCGCTAACTATCAAGCCTCTTAACGGTTGGGGGTGCACATGTGGCCACCACCCTAACCATAACTTTTAATGCATGAATTTATTGGTGGAGTAGATAATGGCTTGCCAAATTTGGTAGTCAGCCCTAATCTAACTCTAGTTAACTGGTGTTCTCCACATTTAGTGGAGTTTTCCTAGGAGATATTGGGAAAAGGTGTAGAAGGATTAATTTTCGACCATTTTGAGGGAATGAAGAGTCATTATTGACTAATTTGAGCATTCTAGAGCCATTGGCGAGGTTTAAAAAGCTATATGAGGTTTTATGAACATTATTTTTCTTCAGAGAAGTTCCAAGGGCCACTAGGGCAACCGGGAGCAAGCAGGAGAATGAGGTCTAGCCAGGGCAGCCAGAGGCCATTCTCAGGAAACCAATAGTCATTTGTGACTATATTGAACCTTCTGAATCCAATTATGGGGTTTGCAAAATAATTTGGAGACTTATAGAGAAAAATAATCCACAAGTAAGTTTCTGGGAGCCGAGTGCCACAAGGTGTTGGAGGCATAGAACGGGGAACCTAAGTTCATTTTGAGCTAATGAACAACTTATTTTGGATGATTGATATGTGTTGGAGATAGAAAAATAGGTTTCAGGAGTAAAAGAGGACTTCTAGGAGAGTTTGTGTCACATAGAAGCTCAGGGAATCTCAAAGACACCGACCGAAGACGTTAAGCTCAAGGGAGCCTAGGTCCATTTCCAAAGATTGAGAAGTCAATCCAAGGGTATTTTGGTATTCTAAACCCATTGGTATAATCCAAACAACTATTTGAATTGAGCATCATCTTGTAAAATAAATTGACCATCTTAATCCCAAAGAGCCAAGTCCATTGACGAAGGCTCAAGGAGACGTAGCCCAAGTGTTGAGGGTGAAATCCTTTATTATGTTTGATGTTATGTGTTGTTGGTTAATTTTCTGCAATTTATGGTTGTTGTACATGATTTTAATCAGCTTAAATCCCCTTCCTAATTAAAATAATTTCAAATTTGATTTATCGTTAGATTAATTTATAGAGAGTATTTAAAATTTAAAGTGTTATAAAATAATATTATATTAAAAATAAAGTTAAAAATTATAATAGGTTAAGAGAAATTTGTTTAAATCTAGTAAAATTTAAAATATTTAAATCTCAGATTAAATATGATATTACCTTAAATAATTAAAAATCTTAAATCTTAAATTCTTGTGTTGATCAATTAAATTTTAAGATGCAACTAAATTGATTTGAATTTGATAAACTAAATTGATTTTATAAGAAGTATGAATAACATGTATATGTTTATACTATTTTAAATAATTTGTTATATGCTTACTTATGGGATGATTGAGTGGTTGGTACAATGGATGTTGTTATTCTTTTCACTTGGTTTTAAATGGGCCAGAAAGTATTTTTATCCCTTGTGATAAAGTTCAAGGAGTAGGCTCCTCACCCTATAAATTTTTGATGTTGCTCATAATTTCTGTTAGATTATAAATTCAAGTTTTGATGTGAATCATTTTGGCCCTTGTGATAATGTTCAAGGAGTAGGCTCCCCACCCTATAAAGTTTTGATGTTGCTCATAACTCTTGTTGGGTCATAAATTCAAGTTTTTATGTGACTCATTTTGGCCCCTGTGATAAAGCTAAAGGATTAGCCCCCCCACCCTATAAAGTTTTGATGTTGCTCATAATTTTTGTCAGGTCATAACTCCTATAAACGGCAAGGAGTAGGCTCCCCACCCTATAAAGTTTTGATGTTGCTCATAACTCTTGTTGGGTCATAAATTCAAGTTTTGATGTGACTCATTTTGGCTCTTGTGATAAAGCTGAAGGAGTAGGCTCCCCACCCTATAAAGTTTTGAGGTTGCTCATAATTCTCATAAATTCAATTTTTGATGTGACTCATAATTCTCATTTAATTCATATCTTTTTGGGTTGTTGGAAGTTGAAACTACTCTTGGTGTTATAGTAAAAACTGCTAGGCTAATAAAATTTAAAATTTTGATCGTAAATAATAATAATAATAATAAAAACAATACTCTCTCCATATAAGTGGAGTGGATTGGAAACAATGAATACTGACCTGTTTGCTCTAAGTTAAGTTTTGGAAGGTTTTCAGTGTTGGTCTAATTTGATTAGAATTGGGTAGAAATTTGTTGAATCATACATTTAATTAGATTTTTTTTAAGAAGGTTAAATACTAGTAAAAATTAAAAATAAAATTTTCACTATTTTTTTTTCCAAGTTCAAGAAAAAAAACTCTAAAACAATATCATTTAATGACCGTAAATAATCCATTCATTAGATTACATTTTAGGCATTTTAGAAATTTGAAATCACTATGTTTACATTTTTGGGCATTTTAGAAATTTGAGTACTCATGATTACTCCACGATAAAACTAAACTGATTTTTACAATAAAAAAGTACAAATAACATGTAGGTCTATATATTGCTATTAAATAATCATTTGCTACTCAATTTTGATTATTTCAAGTTTTATGTTTTTCTTGTGAGACTATTGAGTGGTTGAGACATTTACATGTTATTTTTTTGTACTTGGTCTTTAATAGGGCTTTTTTTTGGTCTTTGTGATAAGGTTCAAATAATAGATTCCTCAACCCTATAAAGTTTGATGTGACTCATAATTTTTGCTAAGTCATAAATTTCTTAGGTTGTTGGATCTACTTTTGGTGACCATTAAGCTAATAAAATTTTGATGTGACTCATAATTGGGATAAGTTTCAAGGAGTAGGCTCCCCACCTTATAAAGTATTTGATGTGACTCATAATTCTTATAAATTTCAAGGCTATTGAATATACTCTTGGTACTATAGTTACAATTGCTAGATTAATTTAAAATTGTGATGTAATTCATAAATTTTCAATAACAAACCATAATTAGTTTATTAGAATGCATTTTTGACATTTTTACACAGTCAGTGGAAATTTGAATTCACAGGGTACTGCAAGTCGGTTTCATTGGTTTCAAATTCATCACAACTTCAAATCAGATACATAAGCACTAAAAATTTTGCAGATTTTGTGGTCATTCAACATATTATAGTGGCAATGGAAAGACAATGACGTTTTAGCACTAAATTTTTTTATATCTTTTCTAATAATGTAATTTTTAAATTAGGTAAAGAATTTTTAAAATTGCAAGTTTTTAATCAAATTAAACAAATTTAATAATGTTGGAAATTGAATTTATTTATACATTTAAAAATATATTTTAAATAAAAAAAAATTAATCACAATCGATCTTAAAAATTATATTTATGACGTAAGGCGTTTTTCTTTGAAAAACAACTCCCCCAGTTTACTACAGTGTACCTATACGCAACGTCGGATCAAATGTTAGATGGTTAAAGAATCCTCTATGCATTGGATTGAAACAATTAGAAAAAATTGCGTATAAACGAACTTCTTTCTTTTGGAGAAAAATGATAAGCGAGCATATATGCATCGCACACCACCAAAGCTTGTTGGATACTTCATCACTTCTGGCTCTCGACTCGACCCTCGAATCTCGCGAAATGGTATACGGTATGTTTCATTACCGCTGCTGGTAAAAGATTATAAATGCCATGTTATGCTCTAGCAATAGGAGATCAGAGTGAAGGAATTCTTCTGAATCACGCAATATTTAGCTTTTTCGTGTTTTTTGATTTGGGATTTCTTGCAAGAGATGCTACTACGAAGCTCTTCTAATCCAATTCAGGGCTCCATTAATCCCATGTTAGCACAATCCGATGGTATCGAAAGAGCTAGAGCAAGAGTGGAGGTTCCGCGGCATGTAAATACGCAAAGAGCCTTTATTTAGCTCTTGTGCGACCTAGACTTGGAAGTTGAGAACCATAAGAGTAACCCAAAGAGTTCCAAACGGGCCCATAAAAGCGTACATCGATGTTTATAATTTGGGAAGCGAAAACCCTTCTATATCGGGAAGAAAAATTGATGTTACGAGGCCCACGGGAGGGAAAGGGGGTTTCGGTTCGTGTCATATGTCGAGAAATTCACAATCAAAGTATCTAAGACTAAGGATAAGCGAGGCATATATGCATCACACACCACCAAAGCTCGTTGGATACTTCATCCCTTCCGACTCTCGACTCGACATTGATCCATCTAATCTGCGAAATCGTATATAGTATTTCATTACATGCTTTGGTAAAAGCTATAGATTCCATGTTATGCAATAGCAAAGAGGAGATCAAGTGAAGGAATTCTGTGAATCTACAATCTTTAGCTTCTTCGCATTTTTTTGATTTGGGATTTCTTGCAAAGATGCTACTATGAGCTCTTATAATCCAATTATGGGCTCGATTAATCCCATGTTACCATAGTACGATGGTCGATGGAGCTAGAGCCAAATTCGAGGTTCGGGGCGACTGCAAATCTGCAAAGCCACTATCTAGCTCTTGTGCGACTTGGACTTGGAGTTGAGCTCCATAAGAGTACCTCAAAGAGTTTCAAACAGAGCCCATAAAATTGCCACGTTGTTGATCATTTGGGAAGCGAAAACCCTTCTATCTCGGGAATAAAAATTGATGTTTGCGGGAGCCCATAGGAGGGAAGGGGTTTTGGTTCATGTCTTATGCCAATAAATTCACAATCTATGTACGAGACTAAGGGCCGGGGACAATGTATATATAGTTGGAGGGTTTGGCATTGGGGGGTGGAAATCATGAAGTTTCTGACACTAATTCTGTTATGAGTGTACTGAAGCCTACTATCGAGAAATGCTCGAGGGAAAATCCGTGAAACTCACTCTTGCTAAGAAACTATGAAAATTTACTACATGAGGTATGTATATAATCCTAGCAAATGAATATTTATTCCTCTTTGATAGAAAGACATAGCCTTATACTAGATGCATTTTGTTGTTAATTACCAGTAATATAAGACAAACTCCCTTAGAATGCCACCATGTACGGTCCTAAGATGTTGATTCTCTATTAGACGATTGGAGTGTTTTCCTTCCTTGGTTTAATATGTGATATGTAAAATTATTTCCCTCTTTGCCAAACTTTTCTGATTAGATTGGGATCGAACTAGAGAGCTGTCATGGAGTCTTGAACTACTG
Organism: Pinus albicaulis; assembly: GCA_034641835.2. Lineage (NCBI taxonomy): Eukaryota > Viridiplantae > Streptophyta > Pinopsida > Pinales > Pinaceae > Pinus > Pinus albicaulis. The sequence continues at coordinate 1,125,748,190 of CM076575.1, forward strand.
CATATAGAATCGGGGACTGCATATACGTGGAAATGTTGCGGGTGGAACGAGCGGTCGTGATCCGATTAATAGTGAGGGCTGAACGATGGTGATTAGATCGCAGAAGCAGCGGTGGGCGATCAACGGAAAGATCTTATCGCAATTGAGAAACATCGCACATCGCACGGGAACGAGTTTACCATTAAATAGTTTCGCAAGTTAAATTTTTTAACTTTGTGATGCGAAGTGAGAAGGTGGAGATATAACATGGATCGTCGGATCAAGAAACAAACCAACGATGGAGATTGAAGCACCCTGAAAAAGCGATTTTCGCAAATCACAATATTCGATAAGTTATTAAGAGTTCACAAGATATGTTAAATTAGTTGTGATGCGGTAAAGTTGAAATGATGCGATGAGGGGAGCCACGTGTCGGCATTGTGCACAGACACATCGCATAAATTATGGTTTCAGGCGATTATTGGTACCAAGTTAAACTTGCGGAAAAGAGATTTGCGATGCGTTGTGATTGGTTGTGTGTTGTGGGACTAGAGAACCATGTTTTCCCGTATATGTAAGTTGTTTAAGGCTATGTGCGATCCATCTTAAACGTAAGTGTTGTTTGATTACGAACGTATGTATGTTTAATGAAACTATGATATTGTATTCTGTTGTTCACCTAGCTTGATCAAGCCTCTCTAACGAGTTGGGGGGTGCACATGTGGCCACCGCCTAACCATAACTTTTAATGCATGAAATTTATTGAGAGTAGATAATGGTGCGCCAAATTTGGTAGTCAGCCTAATCTAACTCTAGTTAGCTGGTGTTCTCCACATTTAGTGGAGTTTTCCTAGGAGATATTGGGAAAAAAGTGTAGAATGATTAATTTTTCGACCATATCGAGGGGAATGAAGAGTAATTATTGACTAATTCGAGCATTCAGAGCCATTGGTGAGGCTTTACGAGAGCTAGATGAGGAGTTATGAGTGTGATTTTCTTCGAGAGAAGTTCCACGAGGCGATCAGGGCAACGAGGAGCCGACGGGGGAGAGTGAGGTCTAGCCGGGGCGACCGGAGGCCATTCTCGGGGAAACATAGTCATTGACTATTTGCTTATGAATCCAATTATGGGGTTTTTCAGAAGAATTTGGAGACTTATAGAGCTAAAGAAGCCACGAGGAAGTTTCGGGGGAGCCGAGTGCCACAAGTTGTTGGAGGCATAGAACGGGGAAGCCTAAGTTCATTTTTGAGCGAATAAACAACCTATTTTGGATGATTGATATGTGTTGGAGATAGTAGAACGAAGTTTCAGGAGTAGAGGACTTCTAGGAGGGTTTGTGCCACATAAAAGCTCGGGGAATCTCGAGGACAACGGCAGAAGAGGTCAAGCTCAAGGGAGCCTAGGTCCATTTCCAAAGATTGAAGCGGTCAATCCGGGGGATATTTTTGGTATTCTAAACCCATTGGTATAATCCAAACAACTATTTTGATTTGAGCATCATCTTGTAAAATAAATTGACCATCTTAATCCCAAAGAGCCAAGTCCATTGACGAAGGCTCAGGAACGTATGCCCAAGCGTTGAGGGTGAACTCCTTTATTATGTTTGATGTTATGTGTTGTTGGTTAATTTGCTACAATTTATGGTTGTTGTACATGATTTTAATTAAAGCTTAAATCCCCTTCTAATTTAAAATAATTTCAAATTTGATTTATCGTTAGATTAATTTATAAAGAGTATTTAAAATTTAAAGTGTTATAAAATAATATTATATTAAAAATAAAGTTAAAAAATTATAATAGGTTAAGAGAAATTTGTTTTAAATCTAGTAAAATTTAAAATATTTAAATCTCGGATTAAATATGATATTACCTTAAATAATTAAAAAATTTTAAATCTTAAAATTTTGTGTTGATCAATTAAATTTTAAGATGCAACTAAATTGATTTGAATTTGATAAACTAAATTGATTTTATAAGAAGTATGAATAACATGTAGATCTGTATACTATTTTAAATAATTTGTTATATGCTTACTTATGGGATGATTGAGTGGTTGGCACAATGGATGTTGTTATTCTTTTCACTTGGTTTTAAATGGGCCAGAAAGCTCAAGGAGTAGGCTCCTCACCCTATAAAGTTTTGATGTTGCTCATAATTTCTGTGAGATTATAAATTCAAGTTTTGATGTGACTCATTTTGGCCCTTGTGATCAGGTTCAAGGAGTAGGCTCCCCACCCTATAAAGTTTTGATGTTGCTCATAACCCCTGATGGGTCATAAATTCAGGTTTTGATGTGACTCATTTTGGCCCCCTGTGATAAAGCTGAAGGAGTAGGCCCCCCACCCTATAAAGTTTTGATGTTGCTCATAATTCTCATAAATTCAAGTTTTTGATGTGACTCATAATTCTCATTTAATTCATATCTTTTTGGGTTGTTGGAAGTTGAAACTACTCTTGGTGTTATAGTAAAAACTGCTAGGCTAATAAAATTTAAAATTTTGATTATAAATAATAATAATAATAATAATAATAAAAACAATACTCTCTCAAGTGGACACAACTAGAGTCAACGAAATAATCTCATTAAAGTGGACACAGCTAAATTAATAAAAAAATTTGATGTGACTCATTATTTTTCAGTAACGAGACAATGGCAATGGAACGACGAGGACGATTTTGAACTGCATTAGCCAGCTCACCTTCACCATGGTTAAAAAAATCCAAAAGGTAGCTTCAACGAAACTTCAAATCACGCGCATGAGTAAATAAAGTTTTGATGTGTCGACTCATCAGACTATAGTGGCAGGCAATTAGTGACTCATTATTAATACGCATAAGTATTAATATTTTGAAGGCGACTCATTCACTATGGTGGCGGTGATAACAATTGAAACGATAGCGAGTTTTAATTTGGATTGGAAACATGTGTTGATTAAATTGGGTAGAAATTTGTTGAATCATAAATTTAATTAGATTTTGCTAGAGAAGGTGACACATGGGTAAAAACTAAAAATAAAAATTTTAGCTACACTCATTTACGTCTCAGATTTGAGAAGATAAACTCTAAAACTTATAATAAATAAACAATATCATTTAATGATCGGTAGATAATCCATTCCTTAGATTGCATTTTGGGTATTTTAGAATTGCGTAGTCTAAAAAAGACGCGTTTTCACTAAGTCGCTTGATGATTTGAAAATGTAGCAAAAATTTGTCTAAGTCTGTTTCTGATTGTTAAACTTTAATGTTTTAAGTGCCTAAGGTTTTGATAATCACGAATCATTTTCAGCATAAAAAATATATTCTAAACACTCCAAGCACACCGATTTTCGAGTTTAAGTTGACCGGATTTCGTGATTGCCTATAATCCGAGCTATTTCACGGAAAACACGATGAACTAACTTCTTTTTTAAAAGTTTAAAATCACAAATAATTACTCCACGTTCGAGCATTTTAGAAAATTTGAAATCACTAATAATTGCTCCATGTTGGTGTCTTCTCTTCACTCATTTCAAATTCACCACGCGACTTGCAATCACAAAGATTAGTAATAAAATTTTTAACAATTTTGCAGAAACTTGAGTTTTTATATATAAAAATACATTTTTAAATAATAACAAATCAAAGATCAATTTTGAATAACAAACATGTTATTATGATATAATTTGATTCGTACTAAAATCTCATTCCATTAATTTAAATTTCATTTATCATTATATTAATGCATAGAAAATGATCAAATACTTTATAATATTTTAAAATTTAAAGATATTATATTAATAAATTATATATATATATATATATATATATATATATATATATATATATATATATAATTTAAAATATTTAAATATCAAATTAAATATGTTATGAGATTAAATGGTAAAAAATTTAAATATTAAAATAATTTGGTCTTTCTATACATGTGATAAATTAAATTTTAAGATAAAACTAAACTGATTTTAAAATAAAAAGTATAAATAACATGTAGGTCTATATACTGCTATTAAATAATAATTTGCTACTCAATTTTATTATTTCAAATTTTATGTTTCCTTGTGAAACTATTGAGTGGTTGAGACATTTACATGTTAATTTTTGTACTTGGTATTTAATAGGGTTTTTTTTGGCCTTTGTGATAAGGTCCAAATAATAGATTTCTCAACCTTATAAAGTTTGATGTGACTCGTAATTTTAGCTAAGTCATAAATTCTTAGGTTGTTGGATCTACTTTTTGGTGACCAATAAGCTAATAAAATTTTGATGTGACTTATAATTGGGATAAGTTTAAGGAGTAGGCTCCCCACCTTATAAAGAATTGATGTGACTCATAATTCTTGCTAAATCATAAATTTCAAGGCTATTGAATATACTCTTGGTACTATAGTTACAATTGCTAGATTAATTTAAAATTGTGATGTAATTCATAAATTTTCAATAACAAACCATAATTAGTTTATTAGAATGCATTTTTGATGTTTTAGACAATGTCGTGGAAATTTGAATTCACAGGGGTACTGCAAGTCGGTGTCATTGCTTTCAAATTTCATCACAACTTCAAATCAGATGCATAAGCACTAAAAATTTTGCATATTTTTGTTGAAAATGCAACAAGATGATGGAGCTTAGTGAAATGAAGTCGCCTTCACTAAGTGGGCTCGCAGACTATTTTTGGCGCAAAGTCTATTTTTAGACTATGTCTATTTTTAGACATATGGATCATGGTCTATGAGTTGCAAGATGCTATTTATGGATGATTGGTCATGTTGGTAAAAATATATGGACCTCTATTTTTAGACATTGGGCGGAATCTATTTTTAGACTGCCGGGCTAAAAATAGAACAATCGAATATTATTAACCCTTAATAATATTTAGACTATAAACATTATCTTATCCTCTTGGAGCACTTCAGTTTGATGCTTGGATGTGGCACATGCAGCTGACAGAAGGAAATACGGTTTTCCTAAGGGTTAGTTGAGCTATTGCATGGTTGACTTCAGTTAGAACTCATGTGGCAGAGTTTGGTGGAGTTGATGAGACAGTTGGTGGAGTTGTGTTCGGTTTAACTTAGTTGAACTAGTTGTATTTAGTCTAATTGATAAATACACTAGTGATGAGTGGTGTGAATTAATTATTAATTAATTCACTAATTATTGACTCATAAATCAACTAAAGAATACATCAGTTAACTGCAATGCATGGACAGTTCAGTGGAGACCAGTGTTAGAGGTGGGTGAAAGGGTGAGTCTACTATCGGTTGTGACTATAGCTGTGCATGAGATTTGCACACACATTGATTGAGATTGCCAATGAGGATTGCGCAGTACAAGCCAGTGGGATTCGAACTTGGATCTCATCATTATTCATCTTGGATTGCGCAGTAGAGGCAGGCAGACTTGTAGAGGAGATTTGAACCTGTGACTTGTTCATCTTCCGTGCTAGTTTGTGTGTAGCATGTGAGATAGTGCTGAGAGTTGTGAGAGCTTTGTGCTATGTATTGTTACATGTTCTCTATCATTATAATATACAGATAGTTGGGGGTTTTCAGCTATTGCTTTCCCCATTACATCTTGTGTTGATATGTGTGCTTGATTATGTTTTAATGAGCGCATGCGACTGCTTTCTATTTCCGCATATTGATGATCAATTGTAGAAGAGGTTATGTATTATGCATGAAGCTTAAATAGTGTGTAATCGGGATAATCTCGGTGAATAATTCAACTATTATTCAAATTTCTACAATTTTGTGGTCATTCAACATATTATAGTGGCAATGGAAAGACAATGACGTTTTAACACTAAATTTTTTTATATCTTTTCTAATAATGTAATTTTTAAATTAGGTAAAGAATTTTTAAAATTGTAAGTTTTTAATCAAATTAAAGAAATTTAATAATTTTGGAAATTGAATTTATTTCTACATTTAAAAATATATTTTAACTAACAAAAATTAATCACAATAAGCCTTAAAATTATATTTATGACGTAAGGCGTTCCTCTTTGAAAACAACTTCTCCAGTTGCCATCGTGTACCTGTCTGCAACATCGGATCAATATTAGACGATTAAAGAATCCTCTGCCATTAGATTGAAACAATTAGAAAAATTGTGTATAACGAACTTCCTCTGCTAAAGAAAATGATAAGCAGACATAGATGCATCGCACACCACCAAAGCTTTGCTGGATACTTCATCGCTTTCAAGTCTCGACTCGACCCTCGATGCATCGAATCTCGCGGAATGGTATACATTATTTCATTACCACGCTGGTAAAAGCTATAAGATGCATCTTATGCTCCAGTAAAAGGAGATGTGAGTGAAGGAATTCTCTAAATTTGCAATCTTTAGCTTTTTCGCGTTTTTTGATTTGGGTTTTCTTTCAAAGATGCTGCTACGAAGCTCTTCTAATCCAATTTTGGTTTCCATTTATCCCATGTTACCATAGTCCGATGGTCTGAAGGAGCTAGAGCGAGATTCAAGGCTCAGGCGCTGTAAATCTTCAAAGCCACTGTCTAGCTTTTGTGCGACCCGGACTTGGAATTTGAGCTCCATAAGAGTACCCCAAAGAGTTGCAAATGGGCCCATAAAATTGTCGTCGTTGTTGATAATTTGGGAAGTGAAAACTCTTCTATCTCAGGAAGAAAAATTGATGTTCTGAGGCCCACAGGAGGGGAAGGGGGTTCTGGTTCGTATCCTATGTCGAGAAATTCACAATCGGTGTCTGAGACTGAGGACGGGAGCGATGTATATAACTGGAGGGTTTGGCATTGGGGGGTGGAAATCAAGAAGTTTCCAACACTGATTCTGTTTCTGAGTGTATAGAAGCCTACTATCATAAAATGCTCGAGGAAAATCTGGGCAACTCACTCTTGCTAAGAAACTGTGCAAAGTTCCTGCATGAGGTATGTATAAATCCTAGCAAACGAATCTTTTTTCCTCTTTGATGAAAGCCATAGCCTTATACTAGATGCATTTTGTTGTTAATTACACCGTAATCTGAGACAAAATCCCTTAGAATGCCACCATGTACGGTCCTAAGTTGTTGATTCTCTATTAGACGATTAGAGTTTTCCGTCGTTGGTTTAATATGTGATATGTAAAATTATTTCCCTCTTTGACAAACTTTCCACAATACATACAAAGGAAACAATGCTCTGCTAAGGTTTGTTCTTGCTCCTTTCTGTGGTCTTATTCCAAGTTGCAGTGCTCTTCCATGGCTTGCCGAGATTATAGGTAAATCATTTTTTCAAAAAAATTCCTTGAAATCTTTAGAGGATTTCTTTCCGCTCAGTACAAGAATTTTTCAACTGGTGTATTTTTTTTTTTTTAAACATTTGATGACCCTATCCTTCTATGTTATCTACGCAGTTATTGCGGTTTGGTTCCCGTGGGATTTTACAGGTATTTACATTAAATCTGTTACCAGTGTTCGTTGCATTTGGTTCCTAGAAGAGGGTTTAGTTTTTCAGTTTCTAGCTCTTACCTTCGACTTCGTTGTCCACTATTTCGTGATAGCTCTTGTTCTTACGAGATGATCTTCCATGGCTGGCCAAGAGTACAGGTAACTTGTTTTTTTAATTTCCTTGAAATATAAAGAGGATTTGTTGTAGTTGGTTTAATATGTCATATGTCAAATTTTTGCCCTGTTTCCTGAACCTTATACGAAGGAAACCATGGTCTGCTAGGGTTTGTTCTCGTTCCTTTTTTTGGTATTCTTCCAAGTTGCAGACAACATTGTTGTTTCATGTTGTGCGAGTAGACAAAAATGGAGACTTGATGGGCTCTACTTTTGAGATTATAAAAGTATGCAAGCTTCTGCAACATTGGCTACTGGCCAAACGGAACATGCTTATCGGTCACCCCTCAAGAAAATACATCCACCATCAGTGATAATCAATATCATATAAAGCCAAAACTGTTTGATATTATATGGCCCGATGAAATCAAAACAACGCCACGGGGTTGGGTCCGTTGAAAGGAACTTGTTATTGATGTTCCTAGAAAGACATGCAACCAAGAATTTGTAAAAGTGAATGGTAACAACCTGGTTTATTGTTGTAGTGAAATTGCATCACTATATTTGATACACATTTAAACCTTATGGAACATGAAATTCTACACCCGACTATGATGATCTCGTAGAGCAGGTCACTTTATAGGTTAGTATGTGTTAAACTTTAATGGCTCATAAATTGTTTGGTGACCTATTTGTTAATGTAAAAATGTGTTTCCATTGTTGATTACCTTAAAACTATGCTTACACTACCTATGATAATTTATCAAGCAGCATGAAAATAAGTATATGCTTACCAAATTAGTGCATCTATTCACATTGAATTCTTGCAGAACTTTGACGAATTGTAGGAGATGTTGCAATTTTGACAAATAGGTAGAAGATTGTGGACTTCACACAACCTTATATAGAATCGGGCCTAGTTGTAGTGGTTCTTGTAAGAGAGACAAATTCCAATGCATGGGAATTTCTACATCCATTTATATTGTAAATGTGGTGTACCACTTTTAGATTTTTCCTTATCAATGGATTTTCTATATGGATTTTGGATCATAGGAGTAACCAAGAGTTTCAAGGCCATCCTAAGAAACAAGTTTTTAATGGTTTATGGTATGTGCAGGGTCTTGCATACTTGTAACTTAAATTTGATCTATTTCCTTTTTTCTCACTTGATATAGTTAAAGATTGCACTATAAATATTATATATATTTACATCACTTATCAGGAAACCATAACTTGTGGCATATATTGTGTAATAATTTATGCTGCAAGAACAAAAGTTGGAAATTCCAGGTTGTGAATATCTCGTTCGAACAAAATGATATATCTTTGTGACATAATTTGAAAATGTACGATATATTTTCATTTTAAGTGATGTTGAATTCAATGCTTATTGCATACATCCTTGGAGGCCACAACATTAGCTTAATATCAAGCCAAGCATGCCAAATCAAAGGAGTGAGTAGATCAAAATTATATTTCATTTACAGAGGTTGTAGTAATCACTTGGATGTGCCTAGATCTATTATTCTAGGGATCGATTCCATCTTGCATGTAAGATGAGTTCCATTAAAAAAGTGGTGGGATTATAGTTTTGAAACCTAGCACCTGGAGCAACAACTTAACACATCTCTTTGAGACCTAATTTAATGGTCTAGACTGCCCAGATCTAGATCTATACATGGACAAGTGGAATAACCAAATTGGAAGGAAGATTGAGTTGACTACTATAAGAGCCAAAATCAAGTTGAGATTTGATATTCAAAACATGCCTAGTTGGTGTTCCCGAGTAGACCATTTCAAGGTATTTTTGTCACCTTTCAAAAGCCAAATTTGAGCATGACATAGATTTGGCCCACAAAACATAATTGAACATCCTCATTGGTAGGAGGTCATATCTCTCCAGAATAGGGCCTATTTCCTTTACAATAGGATCAACCCCTACAGCAACATGATACATCAAGAAAAACAAAGATCTATATTCTAGTGGTTGAGTTTGATTGTCTTGTGCAGGCAGAAATCCTTCCTCAATTCCTAGGCCAATTTCTTTAATTTTGAGGACAAAGTTCATTCATCTATCATAGCAAAAGGCATTTTGTAACAATCAGTGACCAAGGGAGGAATTTCCTATAATGATTTATTGAGGAACAATTAACTGAGTTTTTGTAACAGACTGGTGCAGATCCATTGGTGGACCAACAAACCCTCTTTGGAGGTATTATATTTCCATCTCCAACACCATCACTTCCAACCATTGAACTAGTGAAACAGTGCCAAGTTTTAATAAAATAATTGACTTATACTAATAAAAATATTATTGTGTTTTGCACTGCTCATAATTCAATTCTTACTGAATACATACTTGGAGGCCACAACATCAACTTAATATCAAGCCAAACCTGTCAAATCTTGGAACTTATCCTTAGGTGAAAGGAATGAGTAGATCAAAATTAGATTTCATTTACAGAGGTTGTATTAATCACTTGGATGGGCCTATATCTAT